>JAASAO010000265.1:45000-190000 GCA_017311375.1 Mytilus coruscus
GTGAGACGTGTCAGATGCGAAGATACCATCGTTAGTAGTGTGCGACTGATTTTGCATGCTTCTCTGGACCAATGTTTCGTACCCGGACTGCCTCTGTTGACCGTAGCCAGCGGCATAGGGTCGTGCAGCCTCTATGTTATGTCGTCTTTACCAACTGAGGGACCAATGTTTCGTACCCGGACTGCCTTTGTTGACCGTAGCCGGCGGCTTAGGGTCGTGCAGCCTCTATGTTATGTCGTATTTACCAACTGAGGCATCGTGATGGGAGATCGGCCGGGTAAGGTGCGGACATGCATTCTACTACCTCCCTTTACTATCTATCCCATCTATCCCAGCAGCGAAGGTCGGGTCTTCACTGCTCCTATGATATGAAGTTGCACTTGACGCCTGGGATTCCAAGATTTCGAAAGTACGGCACAACCATGGCGGGTACGGTCGGCCGTCGACCTGATGGTCCCCGCTATGCATCCGACACATTATTTGTTTGCCGTTCTGGCCGGGAAGGAATTTTCAAGATTTTAAATTTTTAACATCGCAAGAAATTTAAGCGGGCTACATCGGGCTATTGCGACGAGCAGGCTGCATAAGCCGATGCGGGTCTCGAAGCAGGGACAAATTTTTTGTCCGCCTTCTACCTCGGTAAGAAAATTTCATAGGCCGATGCGGGTCTCCGAAGCAGGAGAACATTTTTTTCTGCCTTCTACCTCGGTAAGAAATTTTCATAGGCGGGTGCTGGTCTCCAAAGCAGGTGAACATTTGTTCTGCCTTCTACCTCGGTCAGAAAATTCCATTTTTTTCATCGGGGTACATCGCAAGAAATATTAGCGGGCTAACTCAGGCTCTCGCAACGAGAAGGGTGACCAAAAAAATTTCATCGGGTACACCGCAAGAAATTTTAGCGGGCTACCTCGGGCTCTCGCGACGTGAAGGGTCGGGGTACACCGCAAGAAATTTTAGCGGGCTACCTCGGTCTCGCGACGAGAAGGATGAAAAAAAATTTCATCGGGGTACACCGCAAGAAATTTTAGCGGACTACCTCGGGCTCTCGCGACGAGAAGGGTCGGGGTACACCGCAAGAAATTTTAGCGGGCTACCTCGGCTCTCGCGACGAGAAGGGTGAAAAAGTTGTTTTCATCGGGGTACACCGCAAGACATTTTAGCTTGCTACCTCGGGCTGTCGCGACGAGAAGGGTCGGGGTACACCGGAAGAAATTTTAGCGGGCTACCTCGGGCTCTCGCAACGAGAAGGGTCGGGGTACACAGCAAGAAATTTTAGCGGGCTACCTCGGTCTCTCGCGACGAGAAGGGTGAAAAAAATTTCATCGTACACAGCGAGAAATTTTAACGGGCTACCTCTGGCTCTCGCGACGAGAAGGGTCGGGGTACACCGCAAGAAATTTTAGCGGGCTACCTCGGACTGTCGCGACGAGAAGGGTCGGGTACACCGCAAGAAATTTTAGCGGGCTACCATGGGCTCTCACGACGAGAAGGGTCGGGGTACACCGCAAGAAATTTTAGCGGGCTACCTCGGACTGTCGCGACGAGAAGGGTCGGGGTACACCGCAAGAAATTTTAGCGGGCTACCTCAGGCTCTCACGACGAGAAGAGTCGGGTACACCGCAAGAAATTTTAGCGGGCTACCTCGGTCTCTCGCGACGAGAAGGGTGAACAAAACAATTTCATCGGGGTACACCGCGAGAAATTTTAACGGGCTACCTCGGCTCTCGCGACGAGAAGGGTCGGGGTACACCGCAAGAAATTTTAGCGGGCTACCTCGGGCTGTCGCGACGAGAAGGGTCGGGGTACACCGCAAGACATTTAAGCGGGCTATCTCGGGCTCTCGCGACGAGAAGGGTGAACAAAATTTTTTCATCGGGGTACACCGCAAGACATTTTAGCTTGCTACCTCGGGCTGTCGCGACGAGAAGGGTAGGGTACACCGCAAGAAATTTTAGCGGGCTACCTCGGGCTCTCGCGACGAGAAGGGTGAACAAAATTTTTTCATCGGGGTACACCGCAAGACATTTTAGCTTGCTACCTCGGGCTGTCACGACGAGAAGGGTCGGGGTACATCGCAAGAAATTTTAGCGGGCTACCTCGGGCTCTCGTGACGAGAAGGGTCGGGGTAAACCGCAAGAAATTTTAGCGGGCTACCTCGGTCTCTCGCGAGGAGAAGGGTGAACAAAAAATTTTCATCGGGGTACACCGCAAGAAATTTTAACGGGCTACCTCGGGCTCTCGCGACGAGAAGGGTCGGGGTACACCGCAAGAAATTTTAGCGGGCTACCTCGGTCTCTCGCGACGAGAAGGGTGAACAAAACAAATTTCATCGGGGTACACCGCGAGAAATTTTAACGGGCTGCCTCAGGCTCTCGCGACGAGAAAGGTCGGGGTACACCGCAAGAAATTTTAACGGGCTACCTCGGGCTCTCGCGACGAGAAGGGTCGGGGTACACCGCAAGAAATTTTAACGGGCTACCTCGGGCTCTCGCGACGAGAAGGATCGGGGTACACCGCAAGAAATTTTAGCGGGCTACCTCGGTCTCTCGCGACGAGAAGGATGAACAAAAAAAATTTCATCGGGGTATACAGCGAGAAATTTTAACGGGCTACCTCGGGCTCTCGCGACGAGAAGGGTCGGGGTACACCGCAAGAAATTTTAGCGGGCTACCTCGGTCTCTCGCGACGAGAAGGGTGAACAAAACAAATTTCATTGGGGTACACCGCGAGAATTTTTTATTACGGGCTACCTCGGGCTTTCGCGACGAGCAGGGTGAAAAAAAAAGCTGAAAAGGCGATCTAGAGGACGGAAACTTTTTGGTATCACTGAAGTGTACGGCCGCACTTTCCGACCTCACTGAAGAAACGGTTGTGTGAGAGTGAAGCCTAACCCCGACATTAACCCCAACTCCGAAACTACAAAAGTTAAAGACATGCGGTTTTCACCATAGGCTTGCTCGTCAAAAGTACTGCCCTGTGGGGTCGATTTTCAATTTCAATTCGATCGGAGCAGAGGATCATGTTGAGATTTAATAAAGATGGACTTTGAAAAGAGTTTAGCGTAACCCCAACACCGAAACTACAAAAGATAAAGACTTGCGGTCTTCACCATAGGCTTAATTGTAGAAAAGTACTGCCCTAGTGGGGTCGATTTTTTATTTCAAGCCGATCAATCTAGAATACCAACCAGCATGTCCTTAGTTTTATTCAAAATATTGAATCATAAACAAATTTCAGTAGTTTTCACACCTCAGACTGATTCGTATAACAAAATTATTTGTCCCCATCAACCAAAACTGACCATATTTGCACTTTATTATGTAAATCTTAATAGCCACATAGTCAATCACTTATATTTTATATCAGGATGGATTGTATTTATATAATACAAATGACTACAAAATTTTTACGCATCAATTTAGAATACCCGCATGTCCTCTTTTTATTCAAAATATTGAATCGTAAACAAATTTCAGTAGTTTTGATATATCAGACTGACTCTTTTAACAAAACTATTTGACTGCATCAACCAAAACTGAACATATTTACACTTTATCATGTAAATATATATGGCCTCACTGTAAATCAATAATATGTCTATGTCAGGACGGATGACACCAATTCTGGAACACAATGACTACCATGACTACAAAATTTTGTCCATATCAATTTAGAGTGCCATTTATATTTCCTCTCTGTACCAATACTAAAGTCAGTGGTTCGTGATAGTTTGTTTTTAAACAAAACTATTTAATGCATCATTCAACACTCACACAACTGATTCATATACTTTAAAATGAAAAGTACATGTATGAGAAGTTCTCTTCTTGGAATAGTATTCTGTTAATATATTTTGTAGAATAATTGATTTTGGTTGTAGCCTAACGTCAAGGGGCAAATATTTCATTCATGTTCAGATCGAGTATATTTTGGGACGTCAAAGACTCCCAGATATCATTATAATCGTTATGGATAAGTCTGTCTAAATTGACGAGATGGTCATACTTATCATGCTTATACAACACGTATTTCATTAATATCCCTATATATAAACTGTACAATTTTCGTTTGAACATTTGGCAAAACAGAATCTTAGATCATGAATGTAAATCCAAGGCAAACAAGGTAAATTACGATTAAAACTCCATGTATTAAATGCATAAAGCTATGTTGGAAGAGACTGTTAAAACGGGGAACGAAGCAACGTAAACCATGATGTTTATATATCCAATCATATAAAAATATTTTTCCGATGTGTTAGATAACCTTTCTATCCGCTTCGATATTTGTACATGTAATTTGAAAAGTAAATATAGAAAATCTGCTTCAGAGTAAAGTTATTGGAACTGATTTTTTCTAAATTCTAAGATGCCTTTACTGCAGTGACGTCATTTAGAACTGTTCTACAATCCTGACAGGTTTGGTCAGTTCTACGGCTAGAGCAGTTTTAGACAGTTCTGCTGACAGTTCTACGGTTAGAACTGATTAAGTCAGTTCTACCTAGAACAGTTTTAGACAGTTCTACCCTAGAACTGATCCTGACAGTTCTACCTAGAACTGATCCTGACAGTTCTACCTAGAACTGATTTGGTCGGTTCTACCTAGAACTGATTCTGACAGTTCTACTTAGAACAGTTCTAGGGTAGAACTGTTCTAGGTAGAATTGTTCTAGGACAGTTTAGAACAGTTCTATGACAGATTATTCTGACAGTTCTAATGAGAGGTTAGAAGTGATCTCCACTGTATTCGTCTATAACTACCGTCGGTGGTTAACATACAATACAGTGCTCCTTTACACAGTCTATCAACATTATCTGCCTATACCTACCGTCGATGGTTAGCATACAATATAGTACTCCTATACACAGTCTATCAACAGTATTTGTCTATACCTACCGTCGGTGGTTAGCATACAATATAGTACTCCTATACACAGTCTATCAACAGTATTTGTCTATACCTACCGTCGGTGGTTAGCATACAATATAGTACTCCTATACACAGTCTATCAACAGTATTTGTCTATACCTACCGTCGGTGGTTAGCATACAATATAGTACTCCTATACACAGTCTATCAACAGTTTTTGTCTATACCTACCGTCGGTGGTTAGCATACAATATAGTGCTCATATACACAGTCTATAAACAGTTTTTGTGTATACCTACCGTTGGTGGTTAGCATACAATATAGTACTCCTATACACAGTCTATCGACAGTATTTGTCTATACCTACCGTCAGTGGTTAACATACAATACAGTGCTCCTTTACACAGTTTATCAACAGTATTTGTCTATACCTACCGTCGGTGGTTAACATACAATATACACTACAAACCAATAAAAGTCTGAAATGGCCTATACTGTACTGATTTTTACTCTACCAGTCTGAATTGGTCTGAAATTTACTTGATATTACTCGACCGTAGTCTGAACCTTACTTAACAGTCTGAACTTGTTCTCGACCTTTACTCGACCAGTACTTAACCATTTTATAAGTGACTGAACCATTCTCGACCAAGTCTGAACCATGTTCGACCTAGTCTGAACAATACTCGACCTAGTCTGAACCATACTCGACCAAGTCTTAACCAACCTAGACATCTTTGTTTATTTATCTATTGTATTTCTTGGTAGAGGGTCTAAATACAGCACAAACAACATTTTCCAAAAGGACCAGAAAAGTGAAAAGTATATTTTAACAAATCGCAATTGACTAACAGGTCGAGCAACTGATGTTCTTAAACCCTGCTGACGGCCATTGACGATTGCCAAATAAATTGATCACGAGATGTAACATGGATCTTAATTATCAATTTAATACCAAACAGAAAATTATAAACTTGCGGAGAAGATGGTATACCGCAAACATGAGGTGCAAAATTTGTACACCATATCCGGATTTCGACAATTAATGTCTCTTCAGTGATGTTAGGGATCGAAACGGTATTTGGAAGGCCATATAATTTACCTCAATTTAGGATAGACTCTTGAATTTTAAAGAGTCGAAATAGGATGAACGGATCATATAAACCCAAAGGAAAATATAATACAAGCCCAAACGAAAAATATAAACACGTCTAAATTGAAAACAACGTTCAAACCTATGATTGTGTTGGATAAAAACCGCAATTTTATACGTGTGCATGTAAAACAAATTTCTTGGTAGTGGGGTCTAAATACAGCACAAACAACATTTTCCAAAAGACCAGAAAAGTGAAAAGTATATTTTAACAAATCGCAATTGACTAACAGGTCGAACAACTGATGTTCTTAAACCCTGCTGACTGCCATTGACGATTGCCAAATAAATTGATCACGAGATGTAACATGGATCTTAATTATTAATTTAATACCAAACAGAAAACAATAAACTTGCGGAGAAGATGGTATACCGCAAACATGAGGTGCAAACATTTGTACACCATATCCGGATTTCGACAATTAATGTCTCTTCAGTGATGTTAGGGATCGAAACGGTATTTGGAAGGCCATATAATTTACCTCAATTTAGGATAGACTCTTGAATTTTAAAGAGTCGAAATAGGATGAACGGATCATATAAACCCGAAGGAAAATATAATACAAGCCCAAACGAAAAAATATAAACACGTCTAAATTGAAAACAACGTTCAAACCTATGATTGCGTTGGATAAAAACCGCAATTTTTATACGTGTGCAAGTAAAACAAATTTCTTGGTAGAGGGTCTAAATACAGCACAAACAACATTTCCAAAAGGACCAGAAAAGTGAAAAGTATATTTTAACAAATCGCAATTGACTAACAGGTCGAGCAACTGATGTTCTTAAACCCTGCTGACTGCCATTGACGATTGCCAAATAAATTGATCACGAGATGTAACATGGACCTTAATTATTAATTTAATACCAAACAGAAAACAATAAACTTGCGGAGAAGATGGTATATCGCAAACACGAGGTGCAAAATTTGTACACCATATCAGGATTTCGACAATTAATGTCTCTTCAGTGATGTTAGGGATCGAAACGGTATTTGGAAGGCCATATAATTTACCTCAATTTAGGATAGACTCTTGAATTTTAAAGAGTCGAAATAGGATGAACGGATCCTATTAACCCGAAGGAAAATATAATACAAGCCCAAACGAAAAATATAAACACGTCTAAATTGAAAACAACGTTCAAACCTATAATTGCGTTGGATAAAACCGCAATTTTATACGTGTGCATGAAAACAAATTTCTTGGTAGAGGGTCAAAATACAGCACAAACAGCATTTTCCGAAAAGACCAGAAAAGTGAAAAGTATATTTTAACAAATCGCATTTGACTAACAGGTCCAACAACTGATGTTCTTAAACCCTGCTGACTGCCATTGACGATTGCCAAATAAATTGATCACGAGATGTAACATGGACCTTAATTATTAATTTAATACCAAACAGAAAACAATAAACTTGCGGAGAAGATGGTATACCGCAAACATGAGGTGTAAAATTTGTACACCTTATCCGGATTTCGACAATTAATGTCTCGTCAGTGATGTTAGGGATCGAAACGGTATTTGGAAGGCCATATAATTTACCTCAATTTAGGATAAATATATATATAATATATTCGGTCTTTGTTTAACATGTCTCAGACTTCATAAATCTAATAATCATGTAAGGATGCAAAAATCTGTAAATATATCTTTACTTTTATTGTTGCTGTTGTCATATCAGTATAAAAAATAGTTATATAAACAGTTAAAATTAAAAAAGTAGAAGTTATTGGTCAAGTATGGTTCTTGAACTGGTCGAGTACAGGTCGAGAATGGGTTAAGACTGTTTCATACTGGTCGAGTAATAGTTCAGACTTTTTCCAATGCCAACGATAAGGTTCAATTTCAAATCAGTACAGTCGAGAATGGTTAAGAGTAACATCAAGTAAAATTCAGACCAATTCATACTGGTCGAGTAAAAATCAACACAGTCGAGTACAGATATAGGCCATTTCAGACGTTTACTGGTTTGAAGTGATAGTACTCCTATATACAGTCTGTCGACAGTATCTGTCTATACCGACCGTCGGTGGTTAACATACAATATATTACTCCTATACACAATCGATCAGCAGTATTTGTCTATACCTACCGTCGGTGGTTAGCATACAATATAGTACTCCTTTACACAGTATATCAACAGTATCTGTCTATACCTACCGTCGGTGGTTAACATACAATATAGTACTTCTTTACACAGTCTATCGACAGTATCTGTCTATACCTACCGTCGGTGGTTAACATACAATATAGTACTCCTATACACAGTCGATCAACAGTATCTGTATATAACTACCGTCTGTGGTTAGCATACAATACAGTGCTCCTTTACACAGTCTATCGACAGCATCTGTCTATACCTACCGTCGGTGGTTAACATACAATATAGTACTCCTATACACAGTCGATCAACAGTATCTCAATATAACTACCGTCGGTGGTAAGTATACAATACAGTGCTCCTATACGCAGTCGATCAACAGTATCTGTATATACCTACCGTCGGTGGTTAGCATAGTACAATATAGTATTCCTTTACACAGTCGATTAACAGTATCTGTATAAACCTACCGTCGGTGGTTAACATACAATATAGTACTCCTTTATACAGTCTATCGACAGTATCTGTCTATACCTACCGTCGGTGGTTAACATACAATATAGTACTCCTTTATACAGTCTATCGACAGTATCTGTCTATACCTACCGTCGGTGGTTAACATACTCTATATTACTCCTATACACAGTCGATCAACAGTATCTGTATATAACTACCGTCGGTAATTAGCAAACAATACAGTGCTCCTTTACACAGTCTATCGACAGTATCTGTCTATACCTACCGTCGGTGGTTAACATACAATATAGTACTCCTATACACAGTCGATCAACAGTATCTGTCTATACCTACCGTCGGTGGTTAGCATAGTACAATAAAGTACTCCTTTACACAGTCTATCAACAGTATCTGTCTATACCTACCGTTGGTGGTTAACATACAATATATTACTCCTATACACAGTCGATCAACAGTATTTGTCTATACCTACCGTCGGTGGTTAGCATACAATATAGTACTCCTATATACAGTCTATCAACAGTATTTGTCTATACCTACCGTCGGTGGTTAACATACAATATAGTACTCCTATACACAGTCGATCAACAGTATTTGTCTATACCTACCGTCGGTGGTTAACATACAATTTAGTGCTCCTTTACACAGTCTATCAACAGTATCTGTCTATACCTACCGTTGGTGGTTAACATACAATATAGTACTCCTATGTACAGTCTATCGCAGTATTTGTCTATAACTACCGTCGGTGGTTAACATACAATACAGTGCTCCTTTACACAGTCTATCAACAGTATCTGTCTATACCTACCGTCGGTGGTTAACATACAATATAGTACTCCTATACACAGTCGATCAACAGTATTTGTCTATATCTACCGTCGGTGGTTAACATACAATACAGTGCTCCTTTACACAGTCTATCAACAGTATCTGTCTATACCTACCGTCGGTGGTTAACATACAATATAGACAAAAGTACTCCCATACACAGTCGATCAACAGTATTTGTCTATACCTACCGTCGGTGGTTAGCATACAATATAGTACTCCTATATACAGTCTATCGACAGTATTTGTCTATAACTACCGTCAGTAGTATTGTTATGCACGTTCTGAAACACTTCCGGGTGGAATTCTAAAACACTTCCGGATGGAGTAATGATCTAAGGACACAGGAGGTCAACCAAAGTTCAAATAAGTGACATTCCAACAATTGTCAGAATGATGTCATCAGGAATGTTGTAACCTTAACTATAGGAATGTGTAGAATGTGTGTATTTTGATTTTATGAATATACAGTATACATTGGTATACCTCATTCAGTAATATGTTGTTTGGATAGCTAGTAAATGGCTTGGAAAAGATACGATGATTAAAACAGATTAACATTTATTCAAAGCTAACATGCGTGTTTCAAGTGCCTTAATTATTTTTAAGTTAACATCATGTTTTCAATAAACTATATATATTATAAGACATAATCTGAGCATTTATCCATTTTGTTGTAAAACAATATATGAAACATAAATATATATAACTTGAACAATGTTTAAAATGTGTTACCTGAGATCTTGTATTTGATTAATGGAATATATGACATGAGAAAATTATACAATGTATTGTTGTAATGCATCAATATATAAAACATATAACCCCATATATCATTCAAAAATATGTTACCTGAGATAGTTTTGATTGAAAGAAATACATCAGTCAAGGACAATTATGTTAATACTATTATGAAATAATGACTTGAGGAAAATTATGCAATGAATACAACAATGTATGTTCACTATATTTTGACACTTTAATATTATGATGTAAAAAGACTATACAAAACAACATCAACTTTAATGACAAATGTTTCTTGTCATGTGAACATACAAATGTAAAATAATACAACTCTTCTTTCTATATACATATAAATAAAATTATTCACTTAAGGCTTAACATTGCTTTACACACTGTAATATAAGATCAATTTTTGACAAAAATGCCTATTTACATTCCTTTTTAAATTGACATGCATTGACCAATAATATTGCACAAACTTTTGATGGTCCATGGTTTTGCACAAACTTTTCATATTATTTTAAGATGGATCATCACTTATTCTGTCCTCAGATAGAAATTTATAATACTTTGTCAAAATGTTTATTTCATATAATTAACAAATTGGTTTCCTTGCTATTTTTCAAGCTTTGAGTTGTGCAAAGTTGACCAATATTGTATAGATTTTTACAGAAGATTGATTGTTGATTCCTTGACAGAAGAACACAATTTGTAAATGCAAAGAAGTCTACCAGATGAAGTTTGAAATTAAATAAGCAGAAAGCATTTAAAATGTTCTTTAGAAACTAAAATGATAAAGCAGTGGTGCAACCTTTCTTGTTAATTTCATTCTACTTAAGGCAAAGTAAAAATAAAATTTCATAAACATTCCAAAAAAAAAAAAAAAAATAGATATAGGAGTTATCTTCACTTGTATGGTTCAGTTGAAAATATAAATTTACAAAACAAATATTCAGTCATAATTAAAATTTTCTAAATGATACAATGGATAACTTTTTTTAATTAAGAACAACAGTCTTGCAAATAAATTGTGTACTACTTTATTAAAATCATAGATTGTTATATAAACATTTATTTTGTGATGATCTACCTTAAAACTATTATTAGCATTAAGTTGGTAAAATTTAACACTGCTAAAAATCTATTGCTTTTTTTTTTCATTAAACAACCAAACAAAAAATGTTACACATTTTGAGGAATCTGTTTAAATGTTTACAGATAGGATTAATATTAATGCAAATAACATTTATTGAAAACACTATCTTTACCAAGCCTAATACTGTCTCATTATCATCTTGTTTGACCACTCATACAATAAAGAATAGTCATAAATTTTCTAAATAAGTAAATAAATGTAATATTATGTTATAAAATATAACGCTTTCTAGGTGAAATAACCAAAACATCTTTGTTAAACAATTTTGTCTTAACAAACACAAATCTGCATTTAATTCTATGAACAGGAATAAATGATGCAGAACCATTTTGTCTGTACAAATTCGATGACCAAACTTCTACTGGCTTCCCATAAAAATGTCTAATTCGGTCTTCCAACTTCTGGAACCAACGTACTTTTGCCAAGTAATGAGTTTTTATTGTACCATTTAGAATAATAGAGTGTATAAGAAACTTTTCAATTTGTCCAGGAGAAGGATTAAAATCATTATTCTCAAGTACAATGCTACCATTATCACCACACCAAAATCCCATTACATACGAAGACCTCACACTTCTACTATATTGTGATCCTAAAATAGAACCATGTAAATAGGCTTCTTTAGCCTTTTGGTATGATCTACAAATTTCAAATTCAGAAGTATACAAAGTACTATAAAAATCAGATAAAATTCTTGCATCCTCGTCACACAATGACTCAGATTTAGGTTTTTGTACAAAAATACCTTCAGATAAATCCCAAGGTACATCTGCTATATTACAACTAAGAGATGACCTTTCTATTAGACTTGCTTGCTGCAAGCAATTTACTTCAGCTAAGGTTCCCCTTTCCCTAACTGTGCCAGATAGTTCTTCAAACAGCTGTGCAAAATTTGGACTTATGACCTCGTCTTTATCTCTTGCTCTGGATTCAGCAAGAAATCTCTTCATTATCTGCACTTCAACATTTTTTTTATTGGTTTTATAAGATCCTAAAATTCCATTTTGCCTTTCAAAACTGAACAACCAAAATGAATATACTGGTCCATAATCTAATTCTGAAACTAATAAAATGAAAGAACCTTAGTAAGCACACTCACATACCCCATGTCACCACATTGTCGCTAGGCAAACAAAATATCATAAATCTATGATTCGTAAAAAACACTTACATTAATATATCTTATGTACTTCTTGTATTATGCATACACAGTACTGGGTCCTACAGATAACAAATAACTTTAAATACAAAAGATTACATCAAAAATATGGAAAAGTCATTTATAATTAGACATGTATATATATTTTCAGGAAATATTTTCTTTAATCTTAATTATATTCATATATAACTGTCTAATAAATATACAAAATTAGGTCAATGTCAGCAAATACTTTTTGTAGGAGGGTGGGAAATTGGGAGGGTGAGATTCTACCGAGCCCTTCCCTGTTTTGCGCCACGTACAAAAAGTTTATGTTTTATGACATTGACCTAACATTGTTTTTATACTGCAACTTAAATTAAAACATTGATAGCTTTTAAAATCTTAACACAAAATTAAAACTTATTTTCATCCCTTCATGGGCCCCTGATTGTGGGGAAAGTGTTCCATGATGAAATTGACATTATACAAAATATAGCTGTTACTATATTTTGGAAATAAACACAGGTACATGTAGTTGCAGTATAAAAAAAACAAGTCATTTAGAGTTACTGTATGTAATTAATGCCACATTTTGAGACGGTCCCAAATCAGGAGCCTCTGGCCTTTGTAAGTATTGTATGTTTTTTAAATTTTAGTTCATTTATATGTTTTGGAGTTTATTGTGGCGTGCATTTTATCTGAACTAGTACACATTTTGTTTAGGTGCCAGCTCAAGTACGACTCTGGGTGTGTGATGTTCTCGCTGTGTTGAAGACCCATTGGTAGCCTTGGGCTGCTTTCTGCTCTTTGGTTGGGTTGTTGTCTCTTTGACACATTCCTATTTCCATTCTCAATTTTATCTTAAATATGTTTTAAACCTTACCAAGGGTGTTCAAGTACATGAAGCAAACTTTCATAATACACTCTTTTCAACAATCAAGCTCCATGTTTCTAGCAACCTTGGTTGTTAATTCAATGAAAATTCTTGTATATAATACTCTGAAATAAACAACATAAATAAGATTAAACATTAGCAACAGTATTGACCACAAGTACAATCATAAAATAGTTAGCCTTGTAATTGTTTGAAAACAGTTTGGAAAAAAAATCAACCCTTTACTGTCAATAAAGCTATAACATGTATAAAAGATCATGAACCTAAAGCCGAGACTTGAAACTGGGTGGAAATGTATATTTTGTCTGAATGGTAACATTCAAAATTTCAAAGGGCAGACAGCTGAGAACCTGAAAGTACATGTATTGCTTATTTCTAATATGTCAATAGATGAAACCTATGTTGCAAGCAATAAGAAAGATGAAGACGTAGCTTTCAATTAAAGGAAACCAGCTTGTGTTTATCGACATTTGAATAGTACATAAATTTGCTTTAAGGGCCCACAGTGCTCCAAACTTTCCAGAGGAATTTACATTTCATACAATCATACATGTATAATGTCATAATACTGGATAAGGCCACACCAATTCAATTTCTTGTTCTACGGATTTTTGGACTCCAAAAATTGGGGCGAGCGAGCGATTTGAAAATTTTTATAAAAATATTTAATTTGCAAATTTTTGAGGCGAAGCTTGAAAAGTAAAGGCGAGCAATCATATTTTTTTTGTAAACATAAAATAGTAGGTTTTGACATATATCATCACTTGTACTTTGACATTTCTTTAATTTATGAAGTGTTTTTCCCTGTTCACCAAGAAATAATTGAATAATTAGATGTGGTATATGTATGTGTGCCAATGAGACAATTCTCCATCCAAGTCATAATCAGGTTGGGAACAACCCTCAATATTATAAATATTCCTTTTATAACATGTATGAAGGGTCAATATAAGTAATAATATTTTTTTTAAAACACTTTTAAATTTTAGTACAAAAGGGCTCATATTTTCCCAAAGAACTATATATCTATCTGGTATTAATTGGTAAAAAATGTCTAAGAATTTTGTAATATTCCTGGACTTTAACCATGTTAACACATTTACTTTAATGTTATTCTAAATAAGTAGACCCTCTTTTAGAAAAGTTGTTTGACCTTAATGTAGATCAATTGGAAAACAGGACCAAAATTAAAATCTAAATACATGGTTAGATTCAGCATATCAAAGAACCCCATATATTCAATTTTGTTGAAATCAAACAAATTTTAATTTTGGACCCTGATTTGGACCAACTTGAAAACTGGGCCCATAATCAAAATCTAAATACATGTTTAGATTCAGCATATCAAAGAACCCTAAGAATTCAATTTTGTTAACATCGAACTAAGTTTAATTTTGGACCCTTTGGACCTTAATGTAGATCAATTTGAAAACAGGACCAAAATTAAAAATCTAAATACATGGTTAGATTCAGCATATCAAAGAACCCCATATATTCAATTTTGTTGAGATCAAACAAAGTTTAATTTTGGACCTGATTTGGACCAACTTGAAAACTCGGCCCATAATCAAAAATCTAAATACATGTTTAGATTCAGCATATCAAAGAACCCTAAGAATTCAATTTTGTTAAAATCAAACTAAGTTTAATTTTGGACCCTTTCGACCTAAATGTAGACCAATTTGAAAACGGGACCAAAACTTAAGAATCTAAATACACGGTTAGATTCGGCATATCAAAGAACCCCAATAATTCAATTTTGATGAAATCAAACAAAGTTTAATTTTGGACCCTTTGGACCTCAATGTGGACTAATTTAAAACGGGGCCCAAAATCCAAAAACTTAATACACGGTTAGATTCAGCATATTAAAGAACCCCAAGAATTCAAGAATAAAACCCCATTGAAATTGGTCAAGAAATAAGCAATTTATACAAAGTATCTTCTTTTGCACAATACTGTGCAATTGAATATTTCTTGCAATTGCGCAATACTGTGCAATTGAATATTTCTTGCTATTGCACAATACTGTACAATTGACAATTTCTTGCTATTGTGCAATATTGTGCTATTGGATATTTCTTGCTATTGCGCAATACTGTGCAATTGAAGATTTCTTGCTATTGCGCAATACTGTGCAATTGAAAATTTCTTGCTATTGCACAATACTTATTATATAATAATTTACACATCCTGTATCTCCTGCCATATCATTATTATTTGCTTTTAAATATAAATCAGAAATAACCAACTTAAAATGGAAAATTTTAAAGAAAAAAAAAGGAATAAAAGGAAAAAAAATCCCCCAATTTTTGCTTATTTTGGCCCCTAATTCCTAAACGTTTAGGGCAATTACCCCAAACTCAATTCCAGCTTTCCTTTGTGATATGGAACTTTGTAGTACAATTTCAGAAAGATCCATACACTTACACACAAGTTATTGTCCTGAAACTAGAAAAATGCTTATTTTTTGCCCTTTTTGCCCCTAATTCCTAAAATTTTGAGGCAATTACCCCAAAATCAATCCCAGCATTCCCTTTGTGAGATGGAACCTTGTGGTACAATGTCAGAGATCCATACACTTACACACAAGTTATTGTCTGGAAGTTACAAAATGCTTATTTTGGCCCTTTTGGCCCTAATCCCTTAACTGTTGGTACCATAACCCCAAAATCAATCCCAACCTTCCTTTTGTGGTATTGAACCTTATGGTAAAATTTCCTAGAGATCCATTCACTTAAACTAAAGTTAGAGTGCGAAAACCAATGTGTCTTCGGACGATGACGCCGACGCCAACGTCATACCAATATACGACCGCAAAATTTTTGCGGTCGTATAAAATGTCACAAATAGGGTAAATTGTCTAATTCGTTAGGTCACATTCGTGAAAAGGAACGGGATTGTAGTTACGATATAAGGAACTTATCCGATATCATCTGTGAAACGGATATTCCATAACGGTCAACCAACTCGTGATGGCGTCCGTAAAATTTACAAAGTGAAGATTTCAACTTCACCATTTGGAACTCTTGGTTTAAAATGAAAATCCACAATTGGGAAGCTGAAATCATCTCTTTTGTCGTAAAGTTTTGTTTTCAACCGACCCTGGGTCGATAAATGGGTTTCATGCTGACTCAAATATTATCAAAGATATTTACACAGTGTGGTGGGGTGCTTATATGTTTAAAATCGATATATACAGGTAAGACTGTGGTTTTAAAAACAAGTGAATATCTTTTACAATATTTACAAAAAAACGGTGCGGGAAATGGACATGATTACATTTCCGGATGCGGAAGCAGGAATATAAAATATTTTTTCCTGTTTTGAAAAAACAGGTGCGGGTGGGTCCTTCAAACAAGGAATTAAATTGGTGTGGCATAACCATTTAATAACAGGCGTTCAAAGTGCATGTACACAACATGTACCTCATTAATATAAAAAATGTTTATTCTAATTACCTGATATAGTCTTGCTCTTCAATCAAACTCTTTCACTCTTGAAACCTCAATTGACACAACATAAAACCACCTTAAAAATCTGAAATAAACCGGAAGAACTAATATCAATCGAAATTACATGTACATTTTATGTTACATGTAGCTACTGTAGTCTTTTAAACAAGTCAAACTTACCATCTCATAGGTATGCAATATATATATATATATTATGTACTGTGATATAGCTGACAAGGATTTGCATTTCTCTACTAACAAAAGCTATTTATCTTTTTACAAAATGAACATGTAAAATTTTATGAAGTCTACATTTTTAATTGGCTGAGTGTGCTAAAGCCAAAAAAAAGTGTGTTTAAAGTGTATTCCCTAAAAATATAGGGCCAGTCGATCAAGATATATTTTTCATAATACCTTTAAATTGTCTTTTGGAGAAATCACCATAAATGTGTTAGGGTTGACCAGGTAACCCTAAACACATTTTTTTGGAGAAGGAGGGGCCTATATAACAGTGCTGGTGCAGTAATTGTTAAAAAATTGCGAATTGATAGTTTTGCTCCTCACAATTGAAGGGCCTCACTGCTACTTTAAGATGAAGAACAACAATAAAAGCATTGTTCCTTTGTCTTTTGTGATATTTTCAGACATGTAAATACATTTTGTACATATATTGATTTTGTGTCATGGATCATGGTAACATTGCATCTTTCTTTTTATTTAAAAGCGTACACTGAAAAATTAGGGTACATGTACATTGGAGGTCAGACATTTTGTCAGAAGACAGGAAACACAACTATTTTGTTTTGGTCTTAACATTCTAAATAACAAAAATTATACAAATGTGATCATCCTGATAATGGCATGCAGCTGTCAACCCTGTTACTGTGTACAAAAACATAAATGTACTAAGGAAAGTGTACTTATATACATTGTGTATGATAAAATAGAATCTTCCAAGAAAAGAAAACATCCCTTATGAAAGAGAAACATTGCTGCAACCTTGCCAGAAGGCTGACAAAATTACTTGTCTGGATGTTCAAATGTATGAGTTGGGCGAGTCGGGCATAGTACATGTATTTCCACACCCTGTATATGAGGGGCCTGATGGGTTATTTTCGTTCTTCGTGATCGGCGCATTTTCGCTATCGTGATCCGTTTTCTACAGATTATTTTTCTTTATATTTTCGTGATCCGTGATCATGGAAATTTATTTTCTGTGAATCGTGATTGACAAAAATCAACTCGTGAATCGTGATGAGACCCCCATCAGGCCCCTCGTATATTGCTCTAAATAAGATACATACAAATGTACATCCAATCATGCTTATACAAAGTTCTATCATTTTATACATAGATATAGGAAGATGTGGTGTGAGTGCCAATGAGACAACTCTCCATCCAAATAACAATTTATAAAAGTAAACCATTATAGGTCAATGTACGGCCTTCAACACGGAGCCTTGGCTCACACCGAACAACAAGCTATAAAGGGCCCCAAAAGTACTAGTGTAAAACCATTCAAACGGCAAAACCAACGGTCTAGTCTATATAAAAACGAGAAACGAGAAACACGTATAAATTACATAAACAAACGACAACTACTGTACATCAGATTCCTGACTTAGGACAGGTGCAAACATTTGCAGCAGGATTAAACGTTTTAATGGTACCAAACCTTCTCCCTTTTTCTGAAACAATAGTATAACATCACAACATGGAAAACACACGATAAAACATCAATTGGAAGGCTTAACTCAATCAAAACGTAAATTAACACACTATGAACGAATAAATTTGATCTGTGATACCTGAAAGTAAATACATAGTTAATAAAATATTAGGGACAAACATTCAAGGCCAAAAGCAAACAAACAAGTCCAAATAAAGCCATGGCAATACACCACCGCGAAATATTAAACCCTTAGAAAATAATCACTTTTGAAAAACCGGTTTTCATAATATATACAGGTAAATGAAAAATAACTTTGTCGTTTTACATGTACATAACATTGGTATATTTAAATCAACATGTATTGGCTTTAGAGGTAGAGCCACAGGCACTAGACGTTCTGTCAATAGTAATAAAATATTGGCAATGGGAAGAAAATAGTGTCAATATGAGCAGACTTCAAAAATTAATACAATGTAAATTGTTTGCATGGTTTGTGTATAAAACAAAGACATAACATATAAATATTGTTTAAAACATTGAAATTTGTAAATATTTTAACAAAGTTAACATAAAACTATATATTCATATACTTACAACTTACAACTTCAAGTATCAAAGTGCAAGCATTCTGTCATTTCTGATGAACTGATACAGTGAAAATGACTGAAAATTGATGGCGCCTTTTCTTTGTCTTCTTTCCACGTTGTTAGAAATTTCCATTCCGTAAATGGACATGGCATGGTTGTTTCCTTATCTCTGGCCAATCATCATCATCAATATTGCAGATTCGAGATAATCAGATTAATAGATAAGCCCGCCGTTAGAATCGTCTTCATTTGTATCACAAGCGCCATTATCATAGAGTCATTCCCAGATTATTAATATATTGTTGCACAAATTGAGAAAGTCAGGTCAAAATGAGCGATTTGTCAGAAATATCAGATAATGAATCAGGAACGCAAGTCCAGAATCAACGGAAGGAGAAGGGTATCAAGAGAAGCAGAGACCTACCAAGCTTCGATAGTGAGGACGATAATCTTCAACACGATGGTCTGGCTGACAGTATAAGTTCAACTGTAAGTGTAACATTCTTTAAACTATCCTCATTTCTTTCATTTTTGTCATGATTTCAGGTTAATAACGACAAATACCAGGCTGACTGTTTGAATTTTGCGCCATTTAGGCCATTGGCAAGCGCCATCTTTTTATAAACAAATATGGAGTCACATGACTATCACTGACAGGAGTGAACATAACAAAAGTTCAATTTAGATTCACGTTTCCATTGAAAACAATCGTTTTGACTTTTCGCACCGGAACCAATAAAGGAAATTTAGAAATATATGTTCAAATATAAAAGATATTGATCCAGCAACTGCGAAACAAGGAAAAATCCCTGTTATACGTTGATATAATGCACAATCGTCCCTAGTCGTTTCGCCACACTTTCTCATTTAAGACAGCTACCATTTGATTTTTATGAGGGCTAGGATGAAATTTGAAAAAAGCAGGACAAGAGTTTGAGTAAAAATGGCAGCATGAGCAACTGGGCAAAATAAAAACAGGATAGAAAATTATTTAAAGTCAGGATAAACTAAAGAAATTTGTGTGTTTCAAATAAAAGGCAGGACAGAGCTTAATTACAACTAAAAAAATGCAGGACAAAATTTTCATCCTAGCCCCTTCTCCTCCCCACCCATAAAAATCAATATTTATTCCATAAGAGATCATTTGCCATTTCATATACGTTTCTTACTTTTATAAAGATACTTCCATATTTATTCCAATTATTTTTTATTATTTTTTTTTGGGGGTCCTGGGTTGGAACCCTCTATTTTGTTTGACACCTTATGCTTTTGTATGTGGATATATGGTTGGAATGGTGGAACCCCTTTTTATGACTGTCTTATGTTGGACACCCTTTTAAATTACTGGATCTGCCATTATCTGTCATTATATATGTTCAATATGGTTAAAAATAAATTATTTTGCCCTTTTAGATTTCATTTGACTGCACTTTCATTGCTTTATTTTTTAGCATTTGAATATGATACAATGGTTTATTTATTGTATTTCTAAGTTATGTACTTTTGTCAAATATATGTACTTTACTGACAACTAAAATACATTTTACAAAATAATGCTAAATATATACAAGTGTTGCATATATATACCAAATGCTAGTGTAAACTTTATGTAAGTAAAAATAAGCCTGTTTATTATTGGAATTTATTAGGAATGCCTGTGTTTTTTATCCTATTCATGCATGCCTCTTTGATTTACATATATATATTTCTAGACATTTCATAAAATTGTTTGAGAGCTAATTTATTCTAATTTTAATACAGGATGACATACAACCACCTCCTTTCAGACAGTCTTCTTCAGGGAATACAATGACTCGACACTTGTCAGTAAACCAAGTTCTGAATCAAATTGATGATGAGGATAATGATAATGACAGTACAAATATGGAAACTGCTCCATATAGTTCCACCCCAGTAAGGCAGACAATCACAGCAGCAGTGCATAGAGGTGAAACACCTCTAGTTCAATCAGCCCGCAGATATCAAGAACCAGTTGCTAGAATTCTAAACCGGCCTGCATCAACATGTGCAACTACACCAAGTACTAGACACCCGTTACATCCACACCATCACCAAACATGTCAAAAGGAACATCAAGTAAGAGTGCATTGTTATATTGTATTAGGGACCGACCAATTAATCTCAAGGGGAAGTTTTGTTTTTTGTCAGTCAGAATATTTCTTTTTCATCTGCTTGACCACAATATTTTGTTTATCAAATTGGGGATCAGAATATTTTCTTTTATAGAAAAATCAGGATATTATTTAAAAAAAAAAAAGTAAACCAGGACCGAATAGAGTGAAAAAATAAAAGGCTGGTCAGAGATTACAACGAAAACAAGGGTTCAACCTCCACCCCTAAAAATCAAATGACAGCTCCTTAATGATTTTTTAAAATTCAAGTCACAAGCTTATTTAGCTACATTTACTTAGATTAGTATATAGAGTTAATGATCACACTGTTGTTGACAAAATAGATATGTGATTACCAATGAGACAACCATATTCAACAGTGACAAAATTATGTGAATGTTCATTTTTAACTTATTGTAATAGTTCTCAGTAAAGCTTTCAACAATGAGTAAAACCTATGCTGTATACTAGTACATGGTATAGTAAGCTTTCGAACATTCTAAGGAAGAAAACAAATGTATTAAAAAGAAAATCAATAAATTGAATCTCATATAACAGACACATTATGTCAACTTAAATCGATTAGCCTTTTCAAATTTAGCATTGCAAGATAATTATGCACTCATCGAAACATGTTTTACAACATGAACATTATGAATACAGTGTTTTCATAGGCATTTTCTTGGAAAATGGTGGGTTGACAGAGATGGATGTTAGATTGGGGCTTTAATATATATGTAGATTAAAATGGAATTTTAAATTATATAGGATAGGGCTTAAATAGATTGAAATGGAATTTTAAATTTAAAGGATGGGAGCACCACCATGCATAAATCTTGTAGGAAAACACTGAAATACATATATTTTATATGAACAAAATTATTGTCAAACATATCATTAAAAATATGTTTTTCTTTGAAAGGTACACAACAACTGTTGCTAAAAGTATTGGAAAATCAGCAAGAGATTCTCCAACGAATAAAGACGATTGAAATGGAAGTAAAGATTAAAAAACAACTGAAAAGCCAGTTGATATTAGAGTGCCAAATGGAATGAAGGTTTGTATAACATGTATAATAAATAATCATAATTTGATACTTACAAATCTCAAAAATTGTGATAATAATGCTTCCAGTTCCATGATATTGATATTAAAAGAAACTGTATCAAAATTAATCATATACATGTATGTAACATTTGTATGAAGAATTGCATATATATAATAAATACGTACATTTAATTAGCTATAAATACCAATTCACATATGATAATAAGGAATGGCTGTTATATTTTTTTCTGTCAATGAAGAAATAACATAAACAATGTAGTGCACACTGAATAACCCACTTTTTTTATGTTATTTCGAATAGGCAGAAAAAATGTTACAGTCATTTCTTATAATTTAATTTTTAATTCCATTTCAAACCGGAGTAAATCATGAAAAACGTTAATGACATCACGGTCACATGACAAAATTATGTTTATGAGTTGATAAACAAAACAACAACAGCCAATCGGAAGAAAATTAAATTATGTCCTAATAAACAAATATTTGTGTTATCCAATTATCCAATACCAAATCTTGTACTTAATTTTTTTCTCTCCATTTTTAAACAAGTACTGTGAAATATAGGCACTTGTCTGAAAAAATTATGATAGGTTACTTTAAGGTATGGGGTATGATTTTTTTTCTGAGACAAGTAGATATAGGAAGATGTGGTATGAGTGCCAATGAGACAACTCTCCATCCAAATAACAATTTATAAAAGTAAACCATTATAGGTCAATGTACGGCCTTCAACACAGAGGCTTGGCTCACACGGAACAACAAGCTATAAAGGGCCCCAAAATTACTAGTGTAAAACCATTCAAACGGGTAAACCAACGGTCTTATCTATATAAAAAAACAAGAAACGAGAAACACGTATAAATTACATAAACAAACGACAACTACTGTACATCAGATTCCTGACGAAGTGCCTGTACTTTAAAAGGATAAAAGTACATTTTTTATATAAATGCCTGATTTAGATTATATCTTAATATCATATATATTCATAAAAAGATATATTATAGTTCATGATGAATATATAAAGCACAGATATATATTACTACACATATGAAATATGCAAATTGTATGATTTGAATTTATTTCATTGGATTTTTAGAATGCTGTTAAAGTTGGCTATAAAGAAGGTGTACAGCGAGGTTTGAAATGGCAGTTTGAAGGAAAACGGTGAGCACAATTTATATCAATGTTTTCATATTTGCAGAAATCCACATTAAGTGACTTAATACTGAAAATGACAGCAAAATCAGTATTATTTTTCATTCTTTCATTCAATTATGTCTCTTCAAGTTTGAAATAAGTGATGCCAGTTAAATGGTATCTATTATATAGCAGTTTGAAAAACACTAATGTTGAGCATTGAAAAGCTTGTTTTCTCTTTTAATATATTAAAATAATCAGCTGATTTTAAAGAGTTAACTCCTTAGGTGTTCTGTCCTCTTAACTAAATCCTACATTGTCCTGTAGGTCAGAGGACAGCTTATTTATTCTTATCCAGCCATGGGCTCATTTCATTCGGCAATCCTTGGTAGAATCCGCTACTCTACTTCTATCCCTCGTTAGATGAGGGTACGGAAACGGCAGAGGTGAGACGAATGGGGCTCATTTATAATTATTTTCAGTTATTAACAGACTGGATTATTCATTTTCAAAATGCCCTCCCAGCTATTAATGGTGGGCTCCTTCAAATAATATCAGATGAAATGAATATTAGTTTTATAATATTTTTGTTTACTTTGAATTTTATTTATTTTGATTTTAAGTTGTGCACTGCATTCTATATAAAAATAAAATGATGTGGTAATGATAATTGCCAATGAGACATGTTTCTCTTCAGCAAAAAGCAAATGTCATCTAAATGGAATTGATGTAAGCAATTATAGCTTAGGTTACACCATACTTCTTTTAAAAACAGAAATTGAAGGTTCAACTGTTATTTTATTTCTTAAATTTATAAAGGCAATAGTGATAGTTGTGTTTGCCATGTTCATTTATTCTGAAACTATATATATGTCATTCTATGGTTGTGTTTTACAGATGATATGTTTTGTATGAAGTTATAAATAGTCTATCAGACACAAAATAATTATATTTTGGTATTGTACATGTTGTAGGGTAAATGATGCTGACAACAGGGAAATGTCGGATTACATTACCAATTTTGTTAAAGGTTGGAACTCAGCCTATTCAGACCAGACTGTAATTAATTGTAAGTAGCGATAGTAGTGCATTTTTTTAAAAAATTATGTTCACATTTTAAAGTTTTTAAAGACTTCATATTTGAATAATTCCTATATGATTTACATATTAGGGAATACGTTGATATGATTGGTTCAGAGGACTTCTGGTAATTGTTCGAATTCTTGACGTCGTTTATTGTTCTATAGACACTGTGACTGAACTTCTTTTCGTACCCAATATTAATAAAATGGTGGTGATAATGACACATTCCAGATCAACACTAACAAAATTTATTTTCACTTCACGTTAATTGTTTAGTTAAATAATAAACACAAAACATTCGTTTGAATCATAATCGGAGTTCTTGTAGTTTATTTTTTTTTATCAGATTGCAAATTTCATGGAGTACATATTTCGTGTTAACCAACAAATATATTCATGTGCAAGGATTCAATGACACATATTTACAATTTAAGTGTGATAGAAGTTGCGAGTGTGGAAAATACATTCCTTATCTTCAATTTTAAGAATTATATTAAGGATTAAACATCTTTTAAAAGAAATTTATTAGTGTATAAACTGTACACAGTCACTCACAAACATATTAAAGTCCTTCAGACTTTTATTTGTTTGTGAGTGAATTGTCAAGTTTTATAATACACCAATAAATTCCTTTAAAAGGCGTATAATCCTATATTATTCAGACATATCATTGACAAATTCATCAAAAGTGACCTGGTTGCAAGGTACTTAATTAAGACATTTGAATGTCACAGCCATAATCTTAGGTCTAAAAGATATTTTTGTAAAGAACTAGAAATTTATTTTAATTGAACTCTCTTATTTTTATTAAGGTGCCTTGTCAAGATACTTTTGACAAAGAGACAAGAGGAGACAGCCATAAAGAAAGACAGATTAGAAGGAGAGAAGAAAAGGAGAGCAGCATATGAAAGGAAAAAGAGGTAATTAGAATAACATGATTGTAGTTCTGTCATTAGATTAATTTCCTTAGGATTAAATCTCATTATATGGAAGTTTTGGTGTGTAATAAAACATGACAAATCCATTCTATAGTCGTCAAGTGTAAATAGTGTCACAATGTTGTAAAACGTATGTTATAACAATTCTTATTTTCAATTTAACAAATTTAAACCCTTAATTCTTGCTATTAAAATCAAAACACTTATACTCACTATTCAATACCTTTTTCACAATTTATAGAAATAATTAGATATAAAACATTGAACAATGATAATAAAACCATAAATGTTTTTTCTTTTCAGAAAGCAAAAGGAGACTCAGTGCTCTAGAGAAAATGGAGCTCAGTGTTACCAAGAAGGCAAAGATCATGGAGGTTATGAAGCCTGCATATATGTCTTCAGATGAGGAGAATGGCCAAGATGGGTTCATAACTCATCAACCATCCTGGCAGTCCAGTAAATTTCAGGACTATAAGTCAAAATTGGACAATGCATATAAAATGTTTGTTCAAAGGCCAGTTTAAGGCTTCTGCAGAAAAGGACAATTGGCAATCAAAGCCAAAACGATGTGCCTCAGTTGGCTGAACATTGCCAGTGGATTGTGAGAGATCTGGAGCCACAGAATATTGGGAATCAATAAAAATTTGAAATCTAATTGTATTTTAAGTATCTTTTAGCATTTATACAGTTATAACGTACTAAGTAGTGTGTTTTGTATAAAGATTCCTAAACGTTCCTACTTTTTTTGTAAAAGTACTGCTTTTGGATTGACAAAATTGAAATAAAACTAAAAACTAAAACTGAAGTGCTTTAAGGAAAGGTTAGCAGTTCCTGATTAACAAGCCATGAGTCATGGAGGGTGTTTGTGCATAATATAACACAGTTATAGTAAACTGGTTTACCTCTTTGTCTAACAGTTATATCATTGAATCCATTAATCTGGTTTCGATTGGTAGTCTTTCAATTGAAGTCAATGTGAAAACATGATTCAGACCATTTTAATTCTGTTTGTTATTTGTTTTAAGACCATTTGACACACCATTCTATAGATACAATTATGGTTTATAAGGTTTTGTTTACTGTCACAAACTGCCTGACAATTGTGTGCAGAAGGTTATTTTCACAAAACACAAGTAATTTGATTACTATATGAGAGACAAAACATTTGCTGGTAGTTCATCATTGGTAATATTTTTTTACCTCAAACAATAACTATGGTAACCAACCTTAAAGTTGTGACAAGAATGTGAAGATTTTTTGGTTTCAATCATCTTTTGGTGTGACAGGAATGTACGGACAGTTCATATTTTGGTCATCTTTTTTTACCACGGAAAGGTATCTTTTGTTACCATTTGTGTAACAAGACTATACAGAAAGTTCATATTTTGGTCACCTTTTTACCATGGAGAGGTATCTTTTGTTACCATTTGTGTGACAGGAATGTATAGAAAGTTCATATTTTGGTCACCTTTTGTTACCATGGAAAGGTATCTTTTGTTACCATTTGTGTGACAGGAATGTATAGAAAGTTCATATTTTGGTCACCTTTTGTTACCATGGAAAGGTAAATTTTGTTACCAATTGTGTGACAGGAATGTATAGAAAGGTCATATTTTGGTCACCTTTTGTTACCATGGAAAGGTAAATTTTGTTACCATTTGTGTGACAGAAATGTATAGAAAGTTCATATTTTGGTCACCTTTTTATCATGGAAAGGTATCTTTTGTTAACATTTTTGTGACAAAATGTGTAAAAAGTTCATATTTTTATCATCTTTTGATCACCAACAGGTTATTTTTTATTACCTTTTGACAGTCAAAAGATCTCATTTGCACATCTTTCATAATTACACAAAAGGTCACAAGTTGTTACCTTTTGTTGTAAACAAAAGGCAACATGTTGTTTACCTTTGTGAAAACAAAAGTGGGCCATTTGTTTACCTTTTGTTGCATCAAAATGTGAATAAAAGATAATCTTTTATATCTTTTGTATTTTTTAAAAGGTCTAGAAAAGATTAAAAAGGTATATAAAATGTGGTCTTTTAGCAATCTTTTGGTGAAAACAAAGATAAGTTTTCATGCAGTGCAATATACATACACATGATCAATCTTTAACACCATGTAAAACATCAGTAAATAAAAAAAAAACATATTCCAGTTGAAATTGTTCCATTTGAAATTGTTCAGTAATAAATTTCCTTTTCTTTTGACATTTAATTATTATTAGCGTTGAAGTGCTCAAAAGGATAATTATAGCTGAAAAATAAGAAGAATGTCCAAAAGTCATGACTCACACATTTTAATTATTTGTTTTTTCTGCCACAAGATATAATGTGAATACTAGTTTTTTTGAAGGCACAATACAACATAACTCCGAAGGATAAAACGAGAACCACTGAAAAGGAAAAAAAAGATAAAGATAGTTATTTTGAACTTACTTTTCTTCTCAGTATTTTATTGTGTAATTATATTTTCCTTTTCTATGTTTTTTTTATCTTTAATTGTATTCAATTTTGTTTAAATTGTATTTATCTTTTTATGAATAGTATTTCTTTTTTTGCTTAATGTATTTATCATCGTACATGAACTTTAAAATCTTTTCACAATTCGGTTTAATACCTACTTTCTGAAATTCTTGGTGCTTGTGTATGATTTTCCTTATTAGTGAATTTTATTTTTGAACATTTACTTCAGATATATATATATCCTATCAAACTGACCACATAAAGTCAAAACCGTGGAATGACCCAACCTTCCAAATTAATAATGATGTAACAGCAGTCTGGAAAAATAATATAAAACATTAATTTTCAATCATTATTCTATGTTAAATTTAGGTTAAGTTAACCACAATTTGAATTTTTATTTTACAAATAAGAAAATGAATATGAGTGTTTATGTTGGATTTATCAATTATACATACCATATTTTTGGATTCAGTAGACATGGAGTAAACGGTTGTGGAGGCAGGCATACTTGTCTCAATAGCATCCATGGTTGTTGAGGCAGGCATAGTTGACTTTAAGGTTGTTGTGGGTTGGATCATAGATTTCACTGATGATGTTGACTTGAAGGTTGTTGTGGGTTGAATCATAGATTTTACTGTTGATGTTGACTTGAAGGTTGTTGTGGGTTGGATCATAGATTTCACTGTTGATGTTGATGTAGGCTGAAAAAAATAACAACGGTAAGCATTTACAGTTACTTTAGATATAAAATATTGTCAAGTAACTCTCCTGAGCTAGTCTGAATATTTTGAACATTGTTTTTATTAAAGGGAAAATAATGGGTGGGGAGTTTTCACGTGAAATATCCCCTTTTTTTTATTTGTGGCTAAATTGGTTATTTTTTTTTTTGCTTCGCCATACAAAAATACATAAATTAATAAATTGTAGGGACAAGAACAGTGAAGGTTAATTAAGAAGAGAACCAATTTTCTCAACAAAGATGATACATAACTGCATAAGACTTACACATTGTTCACCTGCAACATACACAGTTATTGCGCCTCTAATGTTGGAACAACACTATTCCATGTCCCCGTCTTCAATACGGACATTCACATCTTCCACACGGAGAGTTGATGGTTTAAACAATCTATCCATAGTGATGGTGGTTATTTGAAGTCGTTCCCTTGCGTACGTGTAATCATGTATACCTGTATATCTGCAGCTGAGAACGGATTCTCCTACTTGTGTACACTGCTCCCTTAGTTGTACAGGTGGTGCAATTACTTGCACAACCAAAATGAGGAAGAAGATGTACATTTTAGCTAGCTTGTTTGGTAGTTTTCTTGCAATTTTCTTCGAGATAATGGCGCGAAATGAAATGACTCTTGTACGGGAAAGAGATTTGACTAAATACCAAAGAGATACTTTTCATATTGTAAAGGAGATTTAAAATGTTTTCTAGAATTTTAGTATCAGTTATCTTTCTGTGGTATAAATGAATCATATTTTAATAATATCATCATTTATCTTTATATTATTTTCATGAGTTTGTTAATTAACAATAGTCTTGCGTACGTTGTATTTAAATGTCGGTATTAAGTCACTGTTATGTCTTTAAAACAAAACTCTGATTGGTTGAAAATAGATTAATTATGTAAGGGATATACTAAATAAATAAACGATGTGTAGGAGAGTGAAATAATTCCGGAATATTATATTTGTGCGTATTTTAACTAGAAGGAAAAACTACAATACATTTCAGTTTAGTATCAATTTGATTATTGATTGCTATTGTTATATCCTTTTAAAAGAAGACTAAATCAATCATCAAGTGGTCTGTAGCTCCCCGTTTCTTGCTCCAATCTCTTGAATCCATTTTCTTAATTTTGGTATTTCTGCATCTTCCTTATTGCCAGAAACATGCTTTGTGTTTTCCTCTTATGGTAAGTGTGATATCTACACCATCCGTCAGTCTTTTTGATGCTACAACAGCTTAGCTCGGGGCTAGTCTGGGGAAGTTCTTTGTCAATGTTTACGATTCTGCTGCGATATTTGTTGTGTTATGTGCACATAAAAAAATAATAATTCAAAATAAACTAATATTTAACAATTCAAATACATCGTCTTTTTTCGTTGGCTACTCTTCCTCGCGAAAACCATGGGATAAATTATATGGTTTCAGCAGAGTGCGCCCGTCTGCTTTGTGTAAGTGTTCCCCTTTTCTTGCGTTGAGCAGAGTGCACCCATCTGCTTTGTGTAACTGTTCCTCTTTTCTTGCGTTGTCTTTTTTTTTTTCGTCTGGTATGTATTTTATGTGATATGAAGTCAATGTTATTCTTTATTGCTATTTGTTGTGTTATGTGCACGTGTAATTTTTTGTATGAATAAATTGTGGGACTTTATGGAAATTTGTGGGTGGGAAAATTTCCCAAAATGATTACTCAAATTTTCATGCTTCAAAACGGACTAATGGTATGACATGAAGCTTTTTGGGATGGGTGGAGTTAATTTATTTTGACAAGGGGTTGGTTTCATTGCATCATACAGAGAGTACATATATAAAGTCTTTCTCATTTCTAATTTCTACATTTACACTCATCATGTCTTCGCAAAATGGATCCAGATTTGTGTTTTTGGAGAAATCCAAAAATGGGAAAAAAGAATATTCGCACAGATTTGGGAACCAAAAGAATGTTGTTTTACAACAATCCACTATGGGAATTTTTTATTAACATTTACGACAATAGACCAAATTTTAACGGTCGAATATCTTTCGCCTTTGAGGAAGCGGTTCAATTCAGTGAACTCGTTAGCCAACTTGAAATGCTAAAGGAAAATTACAAAGTAAGTATATTTTCATTATTAAAAATATGCGGTATGATTGTCTAGTGAGAAAATATTTTTAGATATAAAGTTTTAAAATATGCGGTATGATTGACCAGTGAGAAAATGTTTTTTTTTTTAAATAAAGCTAAGACATTTTGGATTTTTATTTTATAATTAATAAAAATATTCTTATAATATGTAAATGCTGTCTTACAGCTAAAGGGGAGGGGTGGTTTTTAATGTTGATCTTATTATATATCTAATCAGACTTGAAAGTTGTTCTACCAAACACACATTCATTTTCGAAGAACCAACTTTCACTTAAGGAACGAAAAAATATATAAAACTTATAAAAATATAAAAAAAAAAAAAAAAAAAAAAAAAAAAAAAATAAATAAATAAATATTTTAGGAGGAGAATAAAACTACCAGTGGTCCAAATTATCAACCCGCAGCTAATGGATCTGCAACCTATGATCCAGAACCTTTTGGGTCTGCAACCTATTCGACCTATAAGCCAGAACAAAATTTACCATCTTCAAGGGGATCAGCAGAAATGCCTCCCCACCTCCACCATATACGGCACAAAAAAAAAAGAAAAACAGAAGACGCTTACCATGGTGATCTTATTAGCTTATTGAATGATATAAGCAAATAATTGTACTCTCTGTAAGAGTGTTTCAGGCGTTCCATTAAAGTTTTAAGAAAAATCATAAAATTTTATTTGCAATAAAATAACATACTAAATTATAAAATAAAACATTTATATAAAGTTTAATCACATTTTGAAATGTCCATAGGCATAACTCTTAATATGATTAATCCAAAATCTCTTCTCATCAAAATTCGATAATCCTTTTTAACAATATGGTTAACAAAGAGTTCATGATTTTGACTTCTTATCAATTTCATTGAATTCATTGTCGATGCATTTTGAAATAAGCATTCTTTATAATTGGCATGTTTTAACTGTTTTTGACGGCACATTTTTTATTCCTTTGGCAGTTTTCTTTTCCTGTTCCGTGTTGTTGTCATCATATATCAAACTGTACATTTTGGTCTCAATCCAATAAACTCTTTAATTGGAACGCCTGAAACAAAACGAGATTCATCAAGTATTCAGTTCAAAATTAGGTTTAAAATAAAATAGATTTTGTGAAGTAAAAAAAAAAATCGCAGTGGTATTATATTATTTTTCTTTGAATTTTGTTTTTCATTTAATATTTGTTATTTTCAAGTTTTGTTAATCGATTAATAATAAAATTAGTTACCATCTAGTTCATCTTTGAATTTTCCAGGCATTTTTTGTATTTGTTTGAAAATAGATAATGAGTTTGAGGATATCCAGAAAAGTCGAAATGGTCTTTGATGATTTCCATATCCTTGTATACATCATCTGTCATGATTTCGTAACACAAGCTGTCTGTAAGAAAAAAGAAATTCATCATTGTTTGGCTTTGACTAACCGAATAATTCGGTTGCCGACTGAATTTATTTAACTGAAACATGCATGGTCGAAGCGGTAAACTTGATAACTTGTGTAAAATACTACTTAGATATAGGAAGATGTGGTGTGAGTGCCAATGAGACAACTCTCCATCCAAATAACAATTTATAAAAGTAAACCATTATACTTGTCTTTTATAAAATATATATATATATAAAAAATATTTACCTGTATCCGTAAAAAGCAATCGAATATCTTCTCCATACATGGGCTTCATTATTTTGTAGTGGAATTCATACATCAGTGCTTTCGAAATGTCCAATATTGCCTGACCAACATAGATTGGTTTGTTTAAAAGAATGTTCACTTTTTTGTTTTCTATACCCACAAGGTGTTGGTTAAATATCTGAAAATGGTCAAAGGACGGTTTCGACGTATATTTTACCAACTTCTTTTGGTCTGACATAAGTTTTACGTTTCTATGTCTGCGAATATCTTCCATGGTCTTTCCTACAAGTAAAAGATCGATTAATATTTTCATTTTTTTTTAAATTGCTTTTATGAATTCAATGTTCGATTTTTTTTCGTTTCTTATTAGAAAATACAAAAAAAGTAAAAAAGACATTACAACGCGAAAAAAAACTTACCAAAAACACTGTTATTCATTAACTTGTAGAATTCTTTCTCAAACACATTATTGGCCTCCTTTCTTTTTTGACTATTGAAGTCAATATAGGTCTTCAACCATCTTGACTGATGAAACTCTACAATCTGATGTATTTTGGTTACCTTCATTCCAAGTTCAAGATATAGCTTTAGATTTCTATAATGTAGAATGTAATGGTCTTTATTTTCCAATGTAGGGATAAGTTTTTGGTGACGACTTTAGATGCATTTTCACCATTTAGGTCTTTCCAAAGATTTTGACTGTAAGAAGACAGCTCTTCCATTTTAACTTTCTTGTGAGATGGAGCTAGTGGATAACAATTATGATGATCATGTAGTTCGGGGATATTCCAGATCCACCTCTAAGATGTATCCGTAGATGCATCCTTTTCAATCTTATTTATATTAAATTGCTGTATTTCATCCTCCTTCAACAGTCTAAACATACCCGTTGGTAATGGTTGCATCATGGCAGCCCCATAAAGGTTTCCACAGTCGGTATATAATATGTGCGATGACGGTTTTGAAGGATCGAAATCTTTCATATATTTATTGTTGGCTTTAGCATACTTTTGGTTAATAGAGGCTATTCCACCTCTCGTTCCAAGTTCCACAAGATTGTAAATAAGAGGGTCTGTAATCAATTCTAGCGCAACCCCATTCATTTTAACGCCGCTTGCCATGCGAGACCAGGGGCCGTAAAGAAATGACAGGGATCTAAACCATAATTTTCCATAGTTATGTCTCTAAATCGTTCAAAGACGTCCGCTAAAAGTAGAACATCCGTCATTACATATAGATCGTGAAAGTCACCCAAATTATTCATTTTCATGGTATTCCAAACTTCAAGAGCGTGATTATAATCCTGATCCGAAATGGGTTCATCCGTTAGTCGATTGTGAAAGGCTTCTTTTGATGGTAATTGCCTTTCTTGGAATCTCTCTTCGCAGTCCACGTAATCATAGCAATATTCATTCTTCCTCAATAAAAGTTTTGCTATGTCCTCAGACGGAAACGCTTTTTTGAACTGTCGAAAATGCGTTGGTCCTTCTTGTGATAAATTTTTTACTAGAGTGTCTAGAGAACTATTTAGAAATTGACATGTGTCCAAAAAGCGAAGATTTCCTATAGTGAGTGATACGTATTTTTCCATGTTATTTGGAATACAGGATATTGGCTTATCTTTAAAACAATCAGCCTTTTGTAGAAGTAAATGTGTATCAAAATTTTTACCATTGTGGAATAATACAGGAATATATGATGGTTCTTTTAGACTTAAATTACACCGCTGACACAATGCAAGACGATAATTAGTATAATCTTTTTTTCTGGGGTCTCTGGTTATTCCGTGATGTGCATGGTCTCGTACTTTAATTACATTTTCATCAAAAAGTGTCTGACAAACCTCACAGTTGGTGATAAGTTGAAACGCTTGTTCTGCTTCATCATTCATTATCAAAGGCTCAGGTTCTCCAAGTATGTCATTGATATATTCCTCTTCGATAGCCATGTCTTCAAAAAAGTGTTCTATGACTCTATCTCCTCTATAAACCACAGGTGGTTTAGAATAATCATCGTTCGTACATAGGACTATGTAGGAGTACCCCGATGGTTCAAATTTCGTTTCGGGTGTAATCGATGGTTTCTTCGGGTTTGGTAGACTTGTATCCATCTTTCTTGAAAAACATTCAAAATCAGCTATGATGGTGAAACTTATTTTATTGCTTTGTAAAGTCATTAAATTCTAAAGGTTGCACTTTGTAAATACACCTGTTTCTCAAACCACGCCTCTTTTGGGAGATTTAGAATATTCATAGAAAATTAATTTTGTTTACATACTGGTTCCCAGTTATGCTCTCTGTGTTCTATCTCATAGAGACATAACTTGGAAATGTTACCAGTAAATATACATGTGCATATTGTTTACATTGAAATCTGTGGTAACCCTTCATTCGAGGTAGGGGCAGTTAAGAAAATTAGTGTTAGTTTAAACTCTGAAAAGTTCAGGGTATACAAACGTTGAAAATATGCCGCACAGCCCTATATTTTGACCTTTGAAAAAAATTGTAGTGCATATGAACTTTCAATTCTAGGATAAGATTTTTTTCAAAACTTCATAGTAAAAGTGGTACAGTTTTAGCCGTAAAGGGAGTTCCTATGGGAAATTGCATTGTCAATATTTACAGAAATGCAACCTATATAGGGTGGAAAAAGAGAACATTCAGAATTTAACCAAATTTGCTTTATCTCACAGATTTTAAAGAAATTAACTCAAATATGAAGTTTTATAAATATTTCATGAAGATTGATAGAATCCTGGGCCTGAGATATGATGACTCAGCATAAATTCACAGTTTAGAGTATGCATAGTTTACTTAAAGTCCTGAATACAAAATTAATTCATAATATTTGCATATATGTAAGTTAAATTGTTAAGAAGTGCTTATATATACTCTTCGCAGTCACTGAAACTCATCGATCCTTCCTGAATATTATTTATGGGATGTTTGTGTCCTGTCGATAACCCAAAAGTAAGCCGTAACACCTAAATCTGTTTTTTTGTCACCACGGCATAAAAAATACAAGCTATAAATACAAAATATATCAACAAAACTGACAATAGTGTGTTCTATCCTGAATATGTACTAAATATTCCAAATGGCTAGAAACAGAGAATAATTTAGGAAAATTGAGGCCTAAGGGGCAAAAAACATAGAAAATTGCCTACCCCCTGGGTCATAAAACAAATATTTTAACTTGTAAATGCTATGATTTTATGATTTTTAAGTTCTTGATATAGAAAACAATAACTATGCTTGGAAGTTATGCAAAAATCAGATGTTAGCAGTCATCTCTATAACATTTTAAGTGAATTTGTATCTCAGACTGGTATCTGCATACATACAACTATTGCAAATATGGCTTTGTTTGAACACTTCTAGTATATTTATTAGGTAAATTGTGTCAGACATATGGTTACAGATGATACTGTTGTGACAAGAATTTTAAATTGACCATTTGAGGTAGAAAATGTGAACTTTAATTGACAAATAGGCATACAGTAAGATGTGGACTGGAGACAAAGGCAGGATTGGATACTTTATATAATCTTGAATGTTGTAATGATTGACTGCTAAACATTACATTTATAGTATTCTGATATGATTTCAATATGTTATCAAAACAGTTTTAAACAGGTTCTAGGCATTTTATATCAGAAAATATGCAAATAGGGTAAGCTGGCAATAATTAAAGTCTTGTTTTCAAATTCTTTTAAAAATTGAAACAGGGGAAGGGGTATACAGTGTTCAGTAAAAAAAAACTTAGAGTTTACACAGTGATTTCTTTAAGGCTATAATTCTGATAAATGAGTATTAATGTGAGAAAAACTGATTTTAGAGAGTTTTCTATTTGAATAAATGTTTGTATAGGTTGCACTTTGTAAATACACCTGTTTCTCAAACCACGCCTCTTTTGGGGAGATTTAGAATATTCATAGAAAATTAATTTTGTTTACATACTGGTTCCCAGTTATGCTCTCTGTGTTCTATCTCATAGAGACATAACTTGGAAATATTACCAGTAAATATACATGTGCATATTGTTTACATTGAAATCTGTGGTAACCCTTCATTCGAGGTAGGGGCAGTTAAGAAAATTAGTGTTAGTTTAAACTCTGAAAAGTTCAGGGCATACAAACGTTGAAAATATGCCGCACAGCCCTATATTTTGACCTTTGAAAAAATTGTAGTGCATATGAACTTTCAATTCTAGGATAAGATTTTTTCAAAACTTCACAGTAAAAGTGGTACAGTTTTAGCCGTAAAGGGAGTTCCTATGGAAATTGCATTGTCAATATTTACAGAAATGCAACCTAAAATATTGTCACCTTCTTTCGGATATTGTACTTTCTGAAAATCTATTTGATCACAATAGGGTTGATGACTTACAAGCAGGTCTTCTCTTAAAAAGCCATGCAAACACCGTCGACAAAAGAAATGTGCATGATTTTGGTTTGTATGTCTTAAAAATCTATTAAGATTCTTAATCAAACAATAGTGTGATTGTTTTTTCGTTTGATAAATACAACAAGTCAATATTTTGATGGTTGTTTCTTGATTTAGATAAAGCTAAAGGAAAATCTGTTCACCTTCATATCCCAAAACGTTAATTGAAAGGTTGTTTAGTTTTTCGAATTTTTCCACCTGCTTTATTGGAACAGGAAAATCAATTCCTGTCGTATTCAATTCATTTTCAAACGGTTTATACCTATTTACACGATGAGCGTTGTTATCAGTCGGATGAATTGCAGCCAAAACAGACCAGAGGAAGCATTCATTATCATCATTTTGAATGTTGATTACACCTTTACAATGTTTTATGGTTGAAGGAAGCTGCATGTATGAGGAACCATTAATAGGTGCATATTTTACTGTTCTTGCTTCTAAGTGTACAACTTTCCGTATCATCCAATTTGAGCCTCTATTTATGTACTCTTCAAGACTTCGATGCATCTTTTGATAAGCCTCGTTTAAATTATGTTCTAAGTGATTAGCATTAAACAAGGACACATAATTTCTACTCCTAAAACTGGGAATGACTGTTTCTGTTTGACCATCTTGAATATCACGTTCCATTTCAACTTTTACATTCAAATACCATTTAATGTCTCTCATATATTTTTTCCTAGACTCGACTATTTGTTGTATATCTCCTTTAACGTTCGAAAAATTGTAGAAGATCGTATTTTCATTTCCTTCTGGAATTATTTCAATTTGATTAACGGAATCCTTCAAAGCAGATTTTTAACCCTACGATTCCTTCTTTTCTTTTCAGAAGGTAAAGGATTTATGTTTTCGATTTGCGGATTCAAGGTGCTGATAGACGGATCAGACGATAATGGAGGAGAACTGTCTGTGATTGAATGCATTTGATCCACGACTTGCCCTGCCTGACCTCCAGTTTGATTCAATGGATGCTCTACATTGATGTGATCAAAAAGATCCTCATATGTATCAAAAGGTAAGCCACAATGTCTACATGGAAATTGTCTTTCTTTTTATGGGATTTTGAGGCGCGAATACACATTTTCTCGTGTCTTTTCAAGTTCTCTAAACGTGATAGTGTTTTGCTACATTTACTACATTCATATCTCTTCCTTGTGTGTGTGTTCATATGACGCGATAGATTGCATTTGTTAGTAAATTCTGCATCACATAAGTCACATTGATATAGCGCTTTCTTTTCCCATTGTTGAAACGTTTCATTTGATTTCCTTTTTCGATGGTAAAGCGATACTGATGCGTCAGCTGCCCGAACCAATGCTTCTTCATCACAATCGCTGAATTCAGAATTATTTAATGTCTCGTTAAAGTCTTGAAATAATCTTTCGAGCTGTTCGTTTCCTCTAGGATAACGTTGTTTTAAAAATTGAAGAAAACTATCGGCCATGGTCGATGTGAATAATAATGTAAACAGATTGCGGCTCTTATATATTTATAAATATCAGGGATTCCACACATTCTTTTGTAAACATTCCTCACATACCACTCACATTTTAAATGTCAACCATTTTGTTCTTGTTTGTGACCTTTTCATAGTTTTTACCCCTGCATTCCTCATTTTGCTTTTAGGTTGTTTGACTTTGAGAAATGTTGAAGGTTTCATTTTTAGATACGACTGAGATTTTTCGGTTTCAACCCCATTTAAATTTTCGTTGTGTATTTTTGTCTCTTGATGTTCATCCATATTTATTTTTTGTCCTTCTACATCGTCCTTGTTTTGTGGTTTAATGTCGTTTTCTGTGGTAAAAGTTTCTTCAGTATGGTCTTCTTGGGTTTTTTTCATGATGTTCATCATTAAGTTGTTTGTTTTCAAAGTCTTTAATTAGTCTATCATACTTATATTTAGGAATAAGCACCATTTCACGCGACGTATTTCATATACAGATGGGTGCGGTCCTAACCTTGACAAAAGTTAACTTGGAGCAGACTTGTTGACTGCTTTCTAAGTTAACTTGAGAATTTTAAGCAGACAAGCAAGTTAACTTCGTCGTTGGTGGACCAGACCTACGGTCTGCTTTTTAGGACTGCTGCAGACCTATCGATAGGTCTGCTCCAGACCAGACCTGTGGACAAGTCTGCTTTTGACCAGTCCTGAAGACAGGTCTGCCCCAGACCAGAGCTGTGGACAGGTCTGCTCCTGACCAGACCTGTGGACAGGTCTGCTACTGACCAGACCTGTGGACAGGTCTGCTTCTGACCAGACCTGTGGACCAGTCTGCTACTGACCAGACCTGATGACAGGTCTGCTTATGACAGATTATTGTGTTTAAGAGTTTTTATACCAGACTTGAACTTTAATTAAAATATGTAAACAACATTCGCATTGTCTTTCCCCGGATAGCAAATTTCTTTACTCGCTAGACTATATAGCTACTAGATTATACATATCAACAAAATTCTTTTTGCTATTTGATATATTCTTATATACATAAAACAATGGCTATACAAACACATAGAGCTATCAAAAGGAAATGAAAGGTTTTTTTATTAGAAGGCGGATAGAAAGGTTATCCAACGCATCGGAACGATATTGTTATATCATGGGATATCAACATCATTGTCGACGTTGCTTCGTTCCCCGTTTTTACCTGTCTCGTCATAAATTTTACTTTATGCATGTATACATGCATGGATATTTCATTGTTATTCAACTTATTTGCATTGGATTTACTATTCTATTTTCCCGCAAAATATTCTAACGAAAATTGTACAGTGTCCGGATACGTACGGTGTGGTAAAACTATCAACAATCTCGTCAAATTCGTCAGATTTGTCGAGAGATTTGTCTTGCCGATTAATTGATATATGGGACGTCCCAAAATTATACTCAATGCGCACTTGAATGAAATAGTTGCCACTTGACGTTTAACTACAAACAAAATCAATCATCCGACATAATAGATTAACAGTATACTATTCCCAGAAGAGAACTTCGTATACTTTTTATTAAAAGTACAAATAACTTCAGACATGTCAGTGTTGGTACTTGGATGATGCGACCTAATAGTTTTGTTTTACACACCATCCTGAACTACTATCTCTAGTGACTGTTCAATATTATGAATACAGAGATGAAATGCGCATGCTGACACTTTCAATTTATGAGGAAATTTTTTCATTAATGTTTTCCAATATTATTGCTTACATTTGCGGTCCTACTAAAATGTGCACAGGAGCGCCAGGAGAAGACATAAAGGCGCCAGGTACAATCCATCACAACATTTAAAACAACTTATTTATAATGCAGCCTTATAGATTTACAAATTAAAGTGCACATATGGTCAGTTTTGGTTAAAGTGTTCAAATAATTTTGTTGTACAAGTCAGCATGAGGTATCAAAACTGAAATTTTGTTACGTATCAATATTTTGAATAAAAGGAGGACATGCTGGCACCATAAATTTATGCGAACAAAAATTTGTTGTTATTGTATTGCAATATTGCTGTCCATTGTATTATAAATAAATTGAATCCTGACATAAAAATATGGCTGATTTACTATGCGGGTATATACATGATATAGATTTACAAATTAAAGTGCACATATGGTCAGTTTTGGTTGAAGCGGTCAAATAATTTTGTTGTACAAATCAGCATAAGGTATCAAAACTACTGAAATTTTGTTACGTATCAATATTTTTGATAAAAGGAGAACATGCTGACACCCAATATTTATGCGAACAAAAATTTGTTGTTATTGTATTGCAATATTGCTGTCCATTGTATTATACATTGAATCCTGACATAAAAAATATGGCTGATTTACTTTGCGGGTATACATGGTATATAGATTTACAAATTAAAGTGCACATATGGTCAGTTTTTGTCGATGCGGTCAAATAATTTTGTTGTACAAGTCAGCATGAGGTATCAAAACTACTGAAATTTTGTTACGTATCAATATTTTGAATAAAAGGAGGACATGCTGGCACCTTAAATTGATGCGAAGAAAAGTTTTTGCTATTGTATAGCAATATTGCTGTCATTTGTATTATACATTTAATCCTGACATAAAAATATGGCTGATTTACTATGCGGGTATATAGATTTACAAATTAAAGTGCACATATGGTCAGTTTTGGTTGAAGCGGTCAAATAATTTTGTTGTATAAATCAGCATAAGGTATCAAAACTACTGAAATTTTGTTACGTATCAATATTTTGAATAAAAGGAGAACATGCTGACACCCAATATTTATGCGAACAAAAATTTGTTGTTATTGTATTGCAATATTGCTGTCTATTGTATTATACATTGAATCCTGACATAAAAATATGGCTGATTTACTTTGCGCGTACACATGGTATATAGATTTACAAATTAAAGTGCACATATGGTCAGTTTTGTCGATGCGGTCAAATAATTTTGTTGTACAAGTCAGCATGAGGTATCAAAACTACTGAAATTTTGTTACGTATCAATATTTTGAATAAAAGGAGGACAAGCTGGCACCCTAAATTTATTCGAACAAAAATTTGTTGTTATTGTATTGCAATATTGCTGTCCATTGTATTATACATTGAATCCTGACATAAAAATATGGCTGATTTACTTTGCGGGTATACATGGTATATAGATTTACAAATTAAAGTGCACATATGGTCAGTTTTGTTGATGCGGTCAAATAATTTTGTTGTACAAGTCAGCATGAGGTATCAAAACTACTGAAATTTTGTTACGTATCAATATTTTGAATAAAAGGAGGAAATGCTGGCACCTAAATTTATTCGAACAAAAATGTGTTGTTATAGTATTGCAATATTGCTGTCATTTGTATTATACATTTAATCCTGACATAAAACATATGGCTGATTTACTATGTGGGTATATAGATTTACAAATTAAAGTGCACATATGGTCAGTTTTGGTTGAAGCGGTCAAATAATGTTGTTGTACAAGTCAACATGAGGTATCAAAACTACTGAAATTTTGTTAGGAATCAATATTTTGAATAAAAGGAGGACATTCTGGCACCCTAAATTTTTGCAAACAAAATTTGTTGTTATTGTATTGCAATATTGCTGTCCATTTTATTATGCTGATAATCCTGACATAAAAATGTGACTGATTTACTATACGGGTATATAGATTTACAAATTAAAGTGCACATATGGTCAGTTTTGGTCGATGCGGTCAAATAATTTTGTTGTACAAGTCAACATGAGGTATCAAAACTACTGAAATTTTGTTAGGTATCAATATTTTGAATAAAGGAGGACATTCTGGCACCTAAATTTTTGCGAACAAAATTTGTTGTTATTGTATTGCAATATTGCTGTCCATTTTATTATACATTGAATCCTGACATAAAAATGTGGCTGATTTACTATACGGGTATATAGATTTACAAATTAAAGTGCACATATGGTCAGTTTTGGTCGATGCGGTCAAATAATTTTGTTGTACAAGTCAGCATGAGGTATCAAAACTACTGAAATTTTGTTACGTATCAATATTTTGAATAAAAGGAGGACATGCTGGCATCCTAAATTTATCCGAACAAAAATGTGTTGTTATTGTATTGCAATATTGCTGTCATTTGTATTATACATCTAATCCTGACATAAAAATGTGGCTGATTTACTATGCGGGTATATAGATTTACAAATTAAAGTGCACATATGGTCAGTTTTGGTTGAAGCGGTCAAATAATTTTGTTGTATAAATCAGCATAAGGTATCAAAACTACTGAAATTTTGTTACGTATCAATATTTTGAATAAAAGGAGAACATGCTGACACCCAATATTTATGCGAACAAAAATTTGTTGTTATTGTATTGCAATATTGCTGTCTATTGTATTATACATTGAATCCTGACATAAAAAATATGGCTGATTTACTTTGCGCGTACACATGGTATATAGATTTACAAATTAAAGTGCACATATGGTCAGTTTTTGTCGATGCGGTCAAATAATTTTGTTGTACAAGTCAGCATGAGGTATCAAAACTACTGAAATTTTGTTACGTATCAATATTTTGAATAAAAGGAGGACAAGCTGGCACCCTAAATTTATTCGAACAAAATTTGTTGTTATTGTATTGCAATATTGCTGTCCATTGTATTATACATTGAATCCTGACATAAAAATATGGCTGATTTACTTTGCGGGTATACATGGTATATAGATTTACAAATTAAAGTGCACATATGGTCAATTTTGTTGATGCGGTCAAATAATTTTGTTGTACAAGTCAGCATGAGGTATCAAAACTACTGAAATTTTGTTACGTATCAATATTTTGAATAAAAGGAGGAAATGCTGGCACCCTAAATTTATTCGAACAAAATGTGTTGTTATAGTATTGCAATATTGCTGTCATTTGTATTATACATTTAATCCTGACATAAAACATATGGCTGATTTACTATGTGGGTATATAGATTTACAAATTAAAGTGCACATATGGTCAGTTTTGGTTGAAGCGGTCAAATAATGTTGTTGTACAAGTCAACATGAGGTATCAAAACTACTGAAATTTTGTTAGGAATCAATATTTTGAATAAAAGGAGGACATTCTGGCACCTAAATTTTTGCAAACAAAATTTGTTGTTATTGTATTGCAATATTGCTGTCCATTTTATTATGCTGATAATCCTGACATAAAAATGTGACTGATTTACTATACGGGTATATAGATTTACAAATTAAAGTGCACATATGGTCAGTTTTGGTCGATGCGGTCAAATAATTTTGTTGTACAAGTCAACATGAGGTATCAAAACTACTGAAATTTTGTTAGGTATCAATATTTTGAATAAAAGGAGGACATTCTGGCACCCTAAATTTTTGCGAACAAAAATTTGTTGTTATTGTATTGCAATATTGCTGTCCATTTTATTATATATTGAATCCTGACATAAAAAATGTGGCTGATTTACTATACGGGTATATAGATTTACAAATTAAAGTGCACATATGGTCAGTTTTGGTTGATGCGGTCAGATAATTTTGTTGTACAAGTCAGCATGAGGTATCAAAACTACTGAAATTTTGTTACGTATCAATATTTTGAATAAAAGGAGGACATGCTGGCATCCTAAATTTATCCGAACAAAAATTTGTTGTTATTGTATTGCAATATTGCTGTCATTTGTATTATACATCTAATCCTGACATAAAAATGTGGCTGATTTACTATGCGGGTATATAGATTTACAAATTAAAGTGCACATATGGTCAGTTTTGGTTGAAGCGGTCAAATAATTTTGTTGTACAAGTCAGCATGAGGTATCAAAACTACTGAAATTTTGTTTCGTATCAATATTTTGAATAAAAGGAGGATATGCTGGGACTCCTAATTTGTGCAGGCAAATTTTTTAGTGTTTTAATGATGCTTTCATTTTGTATAATAAATTCTATCCTGAAATTAAAATATTGCTGATTGTGGCTACATAGATCAACGACGTATAACTAACAAGGACGTATAACTGACATCTAATATACGTCCTTTCATAGATATACATAATAAATTGCAAATATAATGGTTGAATATGATAGGTATTGGAATATATATTCAGTGCCTGTTATCATTTTAACCCAGATCGTTTTTAATTTATAGATTGGCAGATCACAGCTAAATTTGTGTAACAAGCAACGTTTTATGCGTACCTTATTTTTAAATATTTGTATTTAATCCTGTTTATATAACGGAAGTATTAATTTTACTTTATTTTCGATGTTTATACTACGAAACAAAGATATTAAAAATATTTTTAAAAATCGATGTAGAGCGGTCCTGGTTACAAGTTAACTTAGTGTTGAGCAGACCAGTCAAAAGTTAACTTGGGAACAGGTCTGGTTTCGATCGGACTTGTCAAAGCAAAGTTAACTTATGTTAACTTTGTGGCAGGACTGGTTTCGAAGTTAACTTATGTTAACTTTTGGGCAGGACTGGTTTCGAAGTTAACTTCTGTTCACTTATGACAGGACTGGTTCGAAGTTAACTTATATCAATAGCGGACCTGTTTCCAAGTTAACTTTTGGCAGACATAAAACAGTCCTAGGACCAAGTCCGCTTTTCAAGTTAACTAGATTTTGGTCCTAGGACTGGTCAGAGCAGTCCTAAATCCGGTCACAGGTTAACTTTGACCAGTCCAAATGACTGGTTATCAAGTTAACTTGCTGTACAGGTTAGGACTGCACCCATCTGTATGATGTAAGTAAAATTGGTAAAACTCTACTGATGTTCTGCAAACGAATCCGTCTCTCTTTCAGTGTTAATTTTGAAACGGTTAATCTACGAATGGCTGCTCTGTGTCTTCTAAGCGTATTTATATCGTTATCTGAGAGGGCATACTCCTTGTATAACGTTGAAAACAATTTCTGTAACGACCTGTAGTTGGGTCTTTGATAAGGTTGATATAACTTTTTCCTTTGTTTTGATTCCATTAAATACTTGACTAAAGCTTCATACTTCTTCATTTTCAGGAAGATAAACAATGGAGTTCTGTCCTGGTAGAATGTTAGTACGCAACTGATATTGTTCGTCGCTTTTGAGACTTAAATCAAGAACCAAGTAACCAAACGGTTTACTCGTTGATTTATTGTAAGCATCCATAAAGTATTTCAATTTTCCAGGAAATATTTGTCTACCTAAAGTATTGATTTGTAAAGGTCTCTTTTGTTTTCATGAGTATGAAATAATGAACGGACAATGACGCCGTCCGCATTGATTTTGATTTTGGGAAGGCATTTTGAAGTAAATGAAGAATTTTATATTATGATGATGAGAGCCAACACAAAGAATATGCACTAATGCCATACTATCAGCTGCTTCTATCATAAGATCGTCAAATACTAACAGTTTATGCCCTGTTCACTTCCCATTCATTTATCTGGTCCATGGTAGGGAGACCCTTGTGAAATAAGATTGATGATACACTCTGTTGCATTTCAGAATACAATGGTTGCCAAATCGAATAGCAGAAAATTATACTTGATGGTGGGGTTTGAAACATCCCAGCTGCTTGTTCAAGAAGGTGCTTTGTCAACACGGTCTTACCAGATCCGGAAGGACCAACCATAAAATTGATGTAGGTGATTCGAATTTTAATGTTGCGTGCTGTTTTTTTCAAGCCTTCCATCCTGTTTGAAGGTTGAAGTAATAATAAGGTAACATGTATGGTGTATGTTTGTTTTTTTTTAATGATAAATGAGAAACAAGTATAGAGGTTAGTAATATCTTTTATTAGCACTTATTTTTACTGATACATATCTGAGATTGTTCTTCAAGCATAACACATTGAGACAATTTATCGTATACAAAGTCAAATACAAATCGATCATTTAAGTCATAGTCAATTGTAAAAGCTCTCCTATTTTTACAATCGACAGCCTTTCTTTGATACGACACCATAGAAAAAAAACACAATATTGTCCACACACAGATGTCTTGTCTCCTGGAGACGTTTATTGGTAAATGTCACTTTGTCATATCTTCTTATGAAATGTTTGATTGAAGAAGAATAAAGATCTGACGAATTGCCATATGAATCGAAACATCTAGCTCTTGCTGTTTGTTCACATAAAGGCAATCCAGTGTTGACCTGGTTTAGATATTGGATCCGTGTTTACAATAAATCCAGTTAGTTCACGTACATTTTGGGTAATTGATCTGAGGCAAAAATACCAACCACTCGTTTCTTTAAATCTCCATCACAGGAAATAATACTTTTCAACTGATTTGTATTCATTCTATTTCGATAGTGCGAGTTGCCGTTATACCAAACATCCCCTGTTGTTCTGAATATATGAAACAGGTGATTGCTTTTGAAAGAGCAGTACCAAACTGAGCTTCTAGTCTGACATTTCCTTGTTTTATTAAGGTTAAATAGTGTGCACTTTCTCCAAATTCTGGTTCTAATTCGAAACAGTACAATGCATATCCTTTAGCAAAGTCATCTCGGGTGATTTGATTACCAGAATCTCGAGAGTCTTTTTCTGTTATTTGGAATAATTTTGTATATGCCGGTATGATCGTTCGACCGGTGGTAGCGTCAAAATTGATCTGTAAAATGTTACCTGAAACGGGTATGTTATTCACGTATAATCCAATGTTTTTCAGGTTAAAATGCTCAAAGTTGAAGGGGTTTGTGATGTAACTACCTGCAGCAGCTTCGGCATCAACAAATCCAATTACAACTCGGGCTGGACATGACCCAAGAAATAAATCTGGAAAGTTAATATTCAAAGTACCACTTGGAATGTTCATAGGTATGACCTGAGATTTTGTGAAGGGTATCTTGCATTGGTTGATTGTAATTTTGAGCGTGAGCCACTATCACTGCTGGGTTTATCTGTAATTTACAAACTTTCAGAACGATATCTTCAATGACCACTTCGAAATTCGGATTTTCTTCTGCTGTTACGAGACAAAAATCTGGTCTTGATCTGTACAATTTTACACTGATAGGTACTTGATTAATTAAAAGCGATCAATACTACATAGGTCGTTAAGTAAGGGACCTTCCATGTCACATGTTTTGATCCTGCAAATAGCTTAAAGCGCTCATACAAAGCCTGATTTCCAGAATTCTTTACATCACTGGCATCAACATATCCGGGTGTGTCTTTCTTCCAAAGCTGTGCACCCAATTGAGTTTTTAGCATCACTCCCATAAGACAACAATGTTTGTATCATTGGCTTATATGGATATTGGTTGGTAGCTGTCGAAATAAGTTTACCCTGTAATGTAACGTCTACTTGTGCAAACATTGCGTGTAAAACAAATTCACTGGTCCAACATATTCCGTCTCTGTTAAAGAAGATCCATCTGCTTTCTTTATTTTAGCTTTTACATACGATTTTGTTCTCTTCAAATCAACATATTCTAACCCGTTTTGTCCAGAAACGTTTAACTCTAAGGGTGTGTTTCCACTCAATTGTGAATTAGTTCGAACGTCTTGATAATACTTACGTTCCACGGCCGTCTGATAAGGAGGGATAGAGAAATGTCAAGTCCGCTTGGTTGTGCCTCCTGCATTTCGTCGGTGGTAAACGAAGCCATTATTTTTATTTAAAATATCTTTATATATGAATTTAGGTTTTGTGGAAGACCTGACTTCGTTTGTTTGGCTGATCTGGGATTTTTCTCGGTTTGCCCTTTTCCTTACTTAACTTCGTCTTACTTTGTCGAGGTTGTTTTGTAGAATGAATAATTTGTTTCGATCCTTTTCTTTTCAAACCGTGTGTGTCTCCGACTTCTTCTTTGGCTTGTTCGAGAAATTGTTCGCTTGTTGACACTAATTTGACCTTGACATCTTTCGATAAATCAGCCTTGTTTGCGGACATTGTACCCACAGGAATCATAAATGGTTTCGATGTTCCAGTTAATGATCCACCAACTTGGTTATTGTAAGCTTGTTTTTTCAGATTTGCAGATGGGTTATATTTTTGTTTCCCAATTGCGTCATAAAATTGTATCCATTTTTTAGGATTAGGGATATACATTCTACTTAAATCCATATTCACGAAAATGGAAATGACTTAAAATGAAGTGTGACTGTAGAAGGTCTGTCTATAAATGAAGATAAATCGTCATTGTCGTTTGTTATAATAATTTCTATGTTGTAGATCTCTTTTACTTTTACAGGCATGTAATGGGGCGTATCCATAATGATAGTCCAATCTCCAATAGCAGTAGGTGTCAGTCGTCTCAGAACTCATTTTTTCTCCATCAACGATTGATTCCTCACATACATTTGAATGTTAGTATAACGAATCTTGTATTGATGATGTTGATGTAATATCAGCTTCCACGAGTCCAACCCTCCACGTTCCGTCAAGTACTAAAGGTGAACTTAAATGTGATCTAAACCTGTAAGGTTTGTTATTTGGAAAATATTTCATGGACTTATCGCTACTTAAAATTACATACATGCTCATCTTTAGCTATCAGCCTTATCTGTGATGTCTTGTTCAGCTACCCATTGGTTATATTCCTTTGGCCACCCTTCAAATTTTACAAGCCATTCAGTGATACCTTTTCTCTTACGTTTGCGTATTTTGTTTTCTATATACCATAAACTATCTTCATTTTTATGAACTTTCTGCATCTCATTTTCATAAAAGTTACCTCGAATGAACCCGGCCGCGCCGGCCGTGTCTAAAAATGATTTCAAACGATACATGGGAATTCCTTGCATGCGAAAGCGTTTACGTACTTTAAAAATTTCTCGAGTAAAGTGCTCATCATATGACCTTTCAAATGTTGAATTCTTACTTGCAATTCTAACTAAATCATTTATTTTGAAATGATAGGGTTTGAGTCCCTTATTTGACGTCTTCGGTTTCAAATACATGTGTGCCCAAATATCCGCTTCGTTATTAGTGTTTACATCTTTCGGAGCAATATTATTCAAAGTTCGATGTGGTGTTGCATTATAGCTTGACGTTAAATCTTGTAATACATCAATATATCGATAGGTTCTGTTCTCTGTGAAATATCTATACATCTTTGTTTTTATAGTTTTGATGACACGTTCGCATATATTTGCCTTTGTATTTGAATTTTGTGTTGTGAAATGATATATGCCTTCGTTTTGTAAGTATGACTTTGAAATGTTAGAGGTGAACTCCGTCCCATTATCCGTTCTTAATTTATTACACTTTCTTCCATTCTGGAATATTACTTGGAATCCTCTAACCACTTCTTTTGCTGTTTTATTTTCAGAGGCTGGATCCAGAGGTACTTACTGAAGATATCTATAACAAACAACAGCTGAGAAAACTGATCGTTAGAGTCTTTTAAATTAGACATGTTGGCTAAATCAGCGTCGAATTGGTCGTCAATACCAGATACTACAACTCGTGCTTTACGAAAAGACTTTCGAGCTGGTTTTTGTAGACTGTAACTGTCTTGATCCTGTAGCCATTTTCGAACACGATGTCTACCTATTGTTATACCTTTGGATTTCAATATTCTGTACAACTTATCAGGACCGACATATGCACCACCTTGGGAAAACTGATAATATATTTTTTCGAGGACCTTGTATTGATCGTTCATTATCTGAAGCGACAACTGAAACACTTTACTAAAAGTGAAAAGAATAAAACTAATAAAACAGTTATATATATTGAATTTTATTATATGATAAAACAAAAATTACAATATGTTGTTTACTGAGCAGTCACATAAAACAAAATTGTCACATCAATTTAAACGTCACTTTACCAGTCATAAAACGTTCCTCCAACGCTCTCATTCTTTTTGCCATGACTTGTATTGCTTCCCGTAAAGGTGCTTCTTTTCAAGAAATGAAAACAACCTGGTCATCAATAATTCTGGTATATTTAAATGTTCAATTTCCTCCTTCCACTGAGCTGTAATGGTTTCTGTCTTCATTGAATCAAAGGCTTCATCAAAGTATAGATTTAAATGTTCTTCGTCTGTCCACATAATGCAAGTATGATGTCTTTGACTAGGGTGATCGACTTCACATCCATAGCAATGTTAATTTCCTAGTATGTTTTATAATATTTTCAGCAAATTTAAACATATAATGTATATGAGTGCCAGACCAGACGATTCTTTTCTTGTTGGTCCTACTTAGGTTTTTCTTATGAACTACATTAGCTTCGAATTTCATGGAATAAATATTTAATGGTTAAATAGTTAACATTATTCACATACTTGGTATTTTCTCTAAATCATTCACATACTTGAAATTCATGGAACATATAGTTTTCTAGCTGAAAAATTCATGCGCGAAGAAATTGTTTAATTTCTCCTCTTGGCATTTTCAATATTGTTGGTAGAATTCGTTTAATGTAGCGTAGTTGATCAATGTTCAGTTGAACGGCATTATTTGTTGGTTTCCTCTGAAGAATTCTCTAATATCTACCTCATCATATTGTTCGCAAATACTAAGAATTTAAGAGTGAGAAGATTGATCTGTTTTACAAATTTACAAATATTTGGTACACAAGTCTTTATTTGAATGCAGTCAGAGGAATTATGACTTGGAAGGTGAACAGATGAATAAATATTAGTTGTAAGCACACGTGTTGCTAACATCATGGATAGTAATATCACAAGTCCTGACCATTTTAACGTGTGTATGTGAACATTGAAGTTTTCATACAAAGATTCCAGGCTAGCTGCTATACTCGATCGGTTCATTGAATTTTTGCTTGTGTGAAAAATAAAACTGTCTGTCTGATCAAGAGATTTCTTTCTGGACATCTTTACCAAACGATATCCTGGTTAACATACAATTAATATAGTACTCCTTCACACAGTCTATCAACAGTATTTGTCTATACCTACCGTCGGTAGTTAACATACAATTTAGTGCTCCTTTACACAGTCAATCAACAGTATCTGTCTATACCTACCGTCGGTGGTTAACATACAATATAGTACTCCTATACACAGTCGATCAACAGTATTTGTCTATACCTACCGTCGGTGGTTAACATACAATATAGTACTCCTATACACAGTCGATCAACAGTATTTGTCTATACCTACCGTCGGTGGTTAGCATACAATATAGTACTCCTATATACAGTCTATCGACAGTATCTGTCTATACCTACCACGTCGGTGGTTAACATACAATATAGTACTCCTATACACAGCCGATCAACAGTATCTGTCTATACCTACCGTCGGTGGTTAGCAAACAATACAGTACTCCTTTACACAGTCTATCGACAGTATCAGTCTATACCTACCGTCGGTGGTTAACATACAATATAGTACTCCTATACACAGTCGATCAACAGTATCTGTCTATACCTACCGTCGGTGGTTAACATACAATATAGTACTCCTATACACAGTCGATCAACAGTATCTATATATAACTACCGTCGGTGGTTAGCAAACAGTACAGTGCTCCTTTACACAGTCTATCGACAGTATCAGTCTATACCTACCGTCGGTGGATAGCATACAATATAGTACTCCTATACACAGTCGGTCAACAGTATCTGTATATACCTACCGTCGGTGGTTAGCATAGTACAATAAAGTACTCCTTTACACAGTCTATAAACAATATCTGTCTATACCTACCGTTGGTGGTTAACATACAATATATTACTCCTATACACAGTCGATCAACAGTATTTGTCTATACCTACCGTCGGTTGATAGCATACAATATAGTATTCCTATATACAGTCTATCGACAGTATTTTTCTATAACTACCGTCGGTGGTTAAAATACAATACAGTGCTACTTTACACAGTATATCAACAGTATCTGTCTATACCTACCGTCGGTGGTTAGCATACAATATAGTACTCCTATATACAGTCTATCGACAGTATCTGTCTATACCTACCGTCGGTGGTTAACATACAATATAGTACTCCTATACACAGTCGATCAACAGTATCTGTCTATACCTACCGTCGGTGGTTAACATACAATTAATATAGTACTCCTTTACACAGTCTATCAACAGTATTTGTCTATACCTACCGTCGGTGGTTAACATACAATTTAGTGCTCCTTTACACAGTCTATCAACAGTATCTGTCTATACCTACCGTCGGTGGTTAACATACAATATAGTACTCCTATACACAGTCGATCAACAGTATTTGTCTATACCTACCGTCGGTGGTTAACATACAATATAGTACTCCTATACACAGTCGATCAACAGTATCTGTCTATACCTACCGTTGGTGGTTAGCATACAATATAGTACTCCTATATACAGTCTATCGACAGTATCTGTCTATACCTACCGTCGGTGGTTAACATACAATATAGTACTCCTATACACAGTCGATCAACAGTATCTGTATATACCTACCGTCGGTGGTTAACATACAATATAGTACTCCTATACACAGTCGATCAACAGTATCTGTAGATAACTACCGTCGGTGGTTACATACAATTAATATAGTACTCCTTTACACAGTCTATCAACAGTATTTGTCTATACCTACCGTCGGTGGTTAACATACAAATTAGTGCTCCTTTACAGTCTATCAACAGTATCTGTCTAAACCTACCGTCGGTGGTTAACATACAATATAGTACTCCTATACACAGTCGATCAACAGTATTTGTCTATACCTACCGTCGGTGGTTAACATACAATATAGTACCCCTTTACACAGTCGATCAACAGTATCTGTCTATACCTACCGTTGGTGGTTAGCATATAATATAGTACTCCTATATACAGTCTATCGACAGTATCTGTCTATACCTACCGTCGGTGGTTAACATACAATATAGTACTCCTATACACAGTCGATCAACAGTATCTGTATATACCTACCGTCGGTGGTTAACATACAATATAGTACTCCTATACACAGTCGATCAACAGTATCTGTATATACCTACCGTCGGTGGTTAACATATTTGTCTTTCACCAATGTTTCATTTCTGCAAATTTGTTGGTTAGTTTAAGAACAAAGATATCAAAAGCACTATTTTTGTCAGAATAGGGCTACTTTTACATACGTTCTAAATTGTTGGGAGTGAATTGGTGGTCTGACACAACACATTTCTCCTATTTAAAGTCTATCAACATTATCTGTCTATGCCTACCGTTGGTAGTTAACATACAATACAGTACTCCCATATACAGTCTATAAACAGTATCTGTCAATAACTACCCCTTGTTTATTCGAAATCTAATTCATGTAGAAGCACCTACTAAAATAATACCGATATGGAATAATTTAATCTTAAACTAAATCTAAAATCTAAATCAATACTTATTTCTTTTGCCTCGAAAAATATTAAAATTACAAATGTGATTTTACGATATTCATAAACGGTTTCTTGTGTTTTAGTTTCTTGATTCTATTTGCTGGTAAAATCATTTCCGAAGGGGTGTCCTTTTGGCTGTACAGGATGTATACATACGTATCCACGTAAAATAAGGGCTACGTTTAATCGTTAGCTTCGAGTAGAGAGAGTGCCACGAACTCAGCAATTAGAGAACCCTTTCAATAAATCTTCGAGGTATCCGGAGGTCGCCTTTGACATGATTGAAGTTCTTGTCAATCCAAAAAGAGGGGGATGATTCCAAAGAGATATTCAAACAAACTATTTTCTAGTGGCAATCCAAATTTCCGTATTTAGCTCACTTCACTCCGATTGACCGATTACAGGAACTTTATGTCCCTATTGTATTTATTTAATTATTTAGTTCTCTCCCCGAACATCAATGAAATATTTGCCGCTGGACTGATGGAAAACAACAATCAATCACTTTCTTAAGGTGCTTCTAAATCTAAATATCATATTATTTTTAATCTAACCAATTAAGTGTGATCGGTAAATGGGCGTATGACATTTGCGCCAATTTTGAAAATATCATTTTTTTCATTTGTGCCAAAACAAAGTTTTCATTTACGCCAATTATCAATTTTTTATTTGCGCCAAATTAATTATAACAGGTTAGATCTTATACATTTTAGATAATTACATTTTCTTAGGTTAACCCAACGTAGCAGGAATAAGTGGTGTTTGAACGAGTACATTTCTATGTTATATGCAGATGTGTATAGATACATGTTGAGATCATTGATTTAAACACTTCTGTTACCCTAACATTTACATTTTATGGATGTCATACAGAAAATCCAGACAGCAACTTATGTATAAATGATAATCAGATCTCTCAACATGGCAGCAACCGTAACATAACATGAAAAGGGGGAAAATGACTTTTTTGATAAAAAGTATCGGATGTATTGTAGAGAAGATATCACAAGGTCGCAGTTCAACAGAAGTGTTGCATGACAATACTCAGCTAGGAAAGACTTGTAAATATGCAAATATGCTTTTGACGTCAAACTGTTACTATTTTATTTTATGAAGTACTATTTTAAGTGTGATGTACACAGTTTTAGAACTTTTTAAAACTTATCCTGCTCAAAATCCCACGGTGAGCAGGGGACAGAAGGCAGGAGGAAGGGGTATTTTTTGTTATTATATCAATAAAGTTTATACATCTTAAATGTCTCATGACTTGTGTCTACCTGTTAATTGGTGCAAATGAAGGAAAAAAATGGCGCAAAGGAAAAAAAAAATAGGCGCAAATGAAGTGCATATTGGCGAAGATGCAAAACGTCGCGGTAAATATCATCTTTTCTCGGATTAGATCAGGTGTATGGTTTTTTTTTTTCCTTTTTATCATTCAGTTTTACCTAGTTTGTATGACTCCGTCTCCAGCACGACTAAAATTATGATTTATAATTTATATAAATTTATGAGGGAAGACTGATACCATTGTTGTGTATACATACATGTAAAGTAAAGAATTTTAAACAAGAGTTTCTCAGGTTACGGATTGATTTTAAATCATGATGTAGGTCATGTAGTCATTCAAGTTTTCATTTTATGGAATGTATCCGAATCGGAAATGCTTAAACATTATATCATCGTATATAACCGAACGTTCTTATCAGAAAATAAAAACAAAATCTTGTTTGGTTATTTAATTTAGTCCAGCGGTTATCAAATATCAAACAAATTTAGATCATTTTTGAAAATGTAATTAAAATATTTTCTTAAAGCATCAATACATTTATTGTTTTAAAATTCCGCTGATTTGTAAACAGTTACATAAGCATTTATAATGTATTTCAATTTTCGTTGCGAACAACTCAAAGTTGATGACTGATAAACAGTATTGTAGGCTATTAGCTTTCGTACATTATAAAAACGATAACTGTATGATCCTGTATGAATCCACATTCTTTCTTTATATTAATCGTGTATAAATGTTTCACATATAGGTCTTATTTGAACATAAAACAGTATGGAAACAATGAGTACATAGTATAACCAAATAGAGCAAAAAGCATTTATCATGGTATGACAGGGTTGCAAAATACGTTAAGTGTCTACTGTTACTGTATTGTACATAGCTCAATTCAATTTAATTTAATTTCATTTTCATTTTTTAATTTTCAGCAAGAACATGATTTCTAACAATTAAAAAACTTATGTGCTCTGACGATGACACACAATAATTGCAACTGCTTCCGGCAATCACACTCATATGTTTTTATTTGCATCCATACTATCCTCGGTGGTTAACATCCCTTGCTGATTAACTTTAAGTGCCGATCTGAAAATATATTGAATAAATTAAAAGTAAAATGAATTTGTGTAAATTGAAACCTGTTCTTCCCATAGAATTTTAGAAATTCTTCAAGTTGCTCAGTACCATAAGATTCAACATTAGGTTCAAAGTTAATAGTCATCATGCCTAAGACGAAGAAAGGGTCCTGTACACTCTTCTGTGGAAACCTGCAAAATAAAAATAAATAATAAGACTCCATTTTGGAGTATATGATATGATACAATGTGGGAATCATTCAACTGTCAAATATTAAATCATGATAATCATTTTAATGTAATATTTAGCAATGAGAAGATGAAGAAAATCAACAGTGCAGTCATTGCATGCTATTATGCATAATCATTTATTATAATACATAACTGTCTTTAATATTAGCAATTAATTTGTTCACGAAAGTGCTCTTCAAGGCAGTTAAGTTGGTATTTGTCTTTGATATTTTGTGACCTTTAAAATCACAATTCTGTGTATCATCTTCAAAGGTTTCAAGCACTGTGTTAAAGTTGTTGTTACCACTCTTGTAAGATTCTAGATTTGCAATACATGTGTCCAAGGCTAACTGAAAAATTGAAGTGTACAGTAATCATTATCAAACTCAGTGGAAAACAAATTAAGTTAGAAAAATCATACAAGTCAATTTCAGTTTGAGTTACAAAAGAGAAAAAGGACTAGATCAATACAAAGAATCATGATAGTTTCTCAGTTGCTTATATTAAAGGGGGGCAGGAGGATTTTGATCCCGAAATCCCGAACTTAATTTGCCCAAATCCCGAATTCCCGATCTTAAAACATTGAAATCCCGGATCCCGACAAAGAATAATCCCGAAATGATAAACATGACCTCTAACCTCAGATAAACATGTCAATCGTACTTTTCCATGGAATTACATGTCTTTTGAATATCTATTGCTATAAATTGTAAGTTAGCAAGGCATGGTGACCCTCTTGGAAAAACTGGATGACCTTTGTAGCATGTGTGTAATGAAAGAAGTTTGTATTTTGTAACCATAAGCCGTAACCGACAGTTTAAAAAGGTATTTAAAAAATTCCCCCAGTTTTTGTTTTGTGCTATGTGGATTCTGATTTTTGATTGTTTGGTTTTGTTGTGGTTTTACGCCGTCTTTCGGTAGTAAAACTGAAATCCTTGTCAATTCAGAACGGTTTCTGACACGATCCGCTTTTAAAAGGCGATCATATTCTAACTTACAACCCCAGTGCTGACAGGCTAGTATAGGTGTCAGACCACCAATTACTCCTCCAATTTATAACGTATGTAAAAGTAGCGCTACTCTGACACAAAATAGTGTTTTGATGGCATTGTATACTTAAACTAACCAACAAATTTGCAGAAATGAAACTTTTGGTGAAAGAGAAATATATTTAGACCATTCTGAGCCAAAATTTCCTTGTCTATGAGTTTGCATTAAAAATTCAGGATTAATGCTCTCCATAGTATACTAATTTAAGATTTCCAGAAAACCAGGGTTATATTGGTAGTACCTGTGTTCCGAAGGTCAGATTTTCTTATAAGACTTTAAAGGTAGGTTGAAAATTGGCATGTAGAAAGGTGATACATGTGCTATTCAGGATATACATGGTTTCTATGAAGTTAAAATTAAGGTAAAATATTTAGAAAGCTGTGAAAATTGCAAAATTTGGTTGAACAGATAGGGATTTTTAATTGGTGGTCTGACACCTATAGTCAGTGATGAGTATAGTTATTATTACGAGTTATGACGAATTACCGTGACCACTCGGCCACCATGGTATTTTGGTGTTCGGAGCTAAAACAACAACTATGTCCCTCCTTTGGTTTATTATTTTTAAAGCAAGCTATTTATATGAGCTGTTGGCTTCAGTTTCGAATTATTATGTACGAGCATTCCTCAATAGATCTCAATAGGATAATCTAGAAACACAGATCGATCCAGTTTATTACTACCCATGCAGCTTGTATTTTTTTTTTTTTGGACTGATACATGTTGTCCTCGGGGTATCATTTTTGTCGATAAATTCTGGAATTAGTCAAAATAAGAATCAAATAAGGTTCCGATTATCTTAATCAAAATGGAATTTACTCGTTTAATATGTTGCTTAAAGTACACATGATCTGTACATTATAAATGAGGTAGTTAATACACCCTTGAGATGTGCATTTTCGAGATTAATATATATATACCACAGCAAGATCAAAAGGATTTTCCACATGTCCTGTGTGAATATGTAATTAAGAAATAAGAAATGTAATTCAGAAAACGAGGAAAAATAGGCGATGTCAATTTTTCAGTTGAACTATTCTGACAATTTGAGTATATATAATATAGCTTTTATTTGATACGTTTGTGAGTGAGTCGGCTGATCATCGATAAACTCCTACAAAATCGGATTTAATCCTATAATATTCTGACTGAATTAAAATCGTACTTTTGGTCTTCGTGTGCAAAATGAGTGAAAAAAATGAAGGCTGACGCGAAAAGAGAGTGAAATTAAAATCATATAGACTTCGTTCATAAAAGTTGGGCACAATAATAGACAGTCTGTAGCTATTTTGCTGCCCTGGTTGAGTTTGAAAAACATACAAATATCGTATTTTGGCATTAGTGTAGTACTTAACAGACGATTCTTCTTGGAAAAGATCTCCTTCATTTTCCCACTGCTGTTGTGTATTGATGGAAAAGGTTTCTGTCAGTTTGTTTATTTCCTTCACCTGGCGTGTTAATTTAAGAAAAATGGAGAAGAGCGTAGCCCTAAATAATTTTTTATGGATTTTTTTAAATTCCGAGTCAGTCTAGGTCTGGGAATTTTGTATTTTGTATTTTTTTTTTTTCCACTTCGTCAAGAAAGATGTTGTCTCTTTCATTACAGAATGGTGTAGTGGAAGAGTCATTGTAGAATAAGATCAATAATCGCAGTTTATATTTAGCTTGGGCCATATATATATTTCTTGCCGCCAAAATACGTCGTAGTTCTTTGGGTATTATAAAAGAGAATCGGACTCTAAAGAGGATGAACATTTTACGAAATCAATACAAGAATCAAACAAGATCAAATAAGATCCCTGAATCCAGAATCGAAAATCTTTCAATCACTGTAAGGTTCTGTGATTTTTTGGAAGAATTTAAGGAAAATTGTCATCCCGACAAGAAAAATCCCGATTTCGAGCTTAAAATATGAAAATCGAATCTCGTTCACAATTTTCCCGAAATCCCGGAGTTAAATTGTAGGCGTCCGATTTCCGAATTAAAAATGGCCGATCCGACGTCCCGAAAAGGTCCTGCCCCTCTTCTTATGGTATCCAGTTATACATCAGATATTTGATGATTACTAACTGCTTATTACGGATATTTGTACAGATGCAAACATCTGCCTGATTGAACAGCGGTGAGTTTCCCAGAGAACTCAAGGAATATTTTAACTTCAGAATGTGTTGGAAAAGAAACGGAAATACGGAAACGTTTCCGATGTTCGTCCTATTGTTAGGAATTTAAAAGTTGTGAGTCATTTGCAATGTAAACAAAGAAACGCTGTCATCGGGTAAAGTTTTTATCACATAAAATCTGAATTAAAAATTGTTACATTTTAAATGGTAAAAGGACAGAAAACTCTGTTATTTTAATGTAAACAAGAAGACGTGTTGCTATGAAGCATCGACCAGTTTCGATCTGTATCATAACCGACAAGTGTTAAAATATGACGTTCTTCTTTAGCTTTGGGTACAAAGCCGTGTTCTAATTCAATAGAACATGGGCTGCGCGTGATTGACGTCACAATTGAAATTGCAACGTCAGATGAATTTTGAACAACGCCAGAGATCAAAATAGACATTTTGTTGGTGTTGCTCGCTAGGAAATTAAATAAAAACATTCTAAAAGTAAGTTTAAATGTTTCTGTTCTTTTTTAAATTGATAAACTGTTGATTTTCTATAACGTTTTTGGTTCATCAAATCAAAATGGCGACATTTCGAGCGTCTACTATATGTCCGCTTCGAAGTACAAAAGTTCAAAATATTCCTATTAGAATCGAAATAATTCTATCATGCCATGCTCTATGCTCATTTTAACATGGGTAGGCATTATATTTGTAAACATTTAATACCTCGCTAACGCTCGGTATTAAGATATTAACAAATATAATGCCTACCCATGTTAAATGACATAAGCATGGCATGATAGAATTATTTCTTAATCAATCATGGCGATGACCAATTGACAAATGTTATATGACTTCATACAACTTTGAATCTTGTTTTTGTTTTAAATATCAAACGAAAAACAAAATTAAAGTAAAGTAAAGTCTACCATAAATTAAAAAGGACATCAAAAGGATACAAATTTAACTGATATTGTGTGGTTGTTCATATTCTTTTGGTATTCATATATAATTTTTTTTCGGAAATCGTGTGACTTACTTTTGCATGATCTAAGTGGTGGTGCACAAACCTCAGTTCGATGGGAATATCTGGTCTCTGAACCCTTCGATATTAAGCAAGGAGTTAGGCAGGGTGGAATACTAAGCACAGAATTATAAAACTATATATAAATGACATTCTTAACCAAGTAGAGGACAGTACACTGGGATCCTATATTGGACACATTCACTGTCCTATACCAACTTGCGCAGATGATGTCACTCTGGTCGTAAATGACCCGTGGAGAATTACAGCCAACAAGAGAAATATTCATTACAGCCTACAAAATGTAAAATTATTAAAACTGGGAAACCAAAATTAGAGGATAACTTCAATTTCACAATAAATGATACACCTATTCAAAATGCTGAAACTGCTGTACATTTAGGAATTACTCACAGCAGTACCCGCGGCAAACCATCCCAATCCATATCCAGGAAAACATCAACAAAGCCAGGAGAACAATGTACAGTTTGAAGGGACAGGCCTGCACGGCAAGAACGGCCTTAATCCTGTAGCATGCCTACAATTATTCCAAGTTTATGTGTTACCCAGTACTCATTTATGGCCTAGAAATACTATTACCAAATTCTACACAATTGGAACCAATTGAAGTTTTCTATCGGAAAAGCATCAAACAAATCCTATCTATTCCCACTAACACAACAGACATGGCTGTGTATAAACTATCGGGTACGATTCCAGTAAACTAGCTTTGGGAACTTTTGCAAACATTTCAAGACAAGAGAACTCTATAGAAAGACAAGTCGCAGAAAGACAAATCCTCATCTCAACAGCCGTAAAGGACAGTTGCTTCACAAAAATCAGATCTTTATTAATTAAATACAGCCTACCGTCAATCTTTAACATTTTAGATGAACCACCTTCAAAATTAAAATGGAACAACTTTATCAGGAAAGTGATTGACACCTTCTGGGTTGAACATGTGGTTGCCATGTCTGTCTACTACAAGAGTATTTCATTTATTTTTACATCCAATTATAAAACTGGTTATCTACACAATGCTCTAGCAAGTGTCCAGACTTCTGCAAAAGAAATCCGGCGTATCCCCATCAAACTTAGACTCCTTACTGGTACTTACATTCTCCAATGTAATAGGGCAGCTTTCAACCAAGTTGACATCAACCCAACATGTCTCTTATGCGAGGAGGACGCTGAAACATTAGTCCATTTCATTCATTCATATCCTGCTTTAGCTTCTGCTAGAAACTATCACCTGCTTGAACTTTCAAATATTATCAATAAAAGCGAGCTCTGTCCGAAATGTAGAACATTAGAAAAACTAGAAATTAGTACACAACTAATATTGGATGCTAGTGCCTTGCTCTGTAACTGTCAATGTAAATGTGGATGTACAGATTTTCTTCATCTTGTAGAATACATAAGTAGAAAACTTTGCTTTGCTTTGCACATTAGACGTAATACAATATTATTAACATTGCCGGTGAATAAAAAGAAAGGATTGCTTGCAACCACTCAGTCAAAGGCGTGAATATTTAAAATCTAAATTATCTTTTGTTTTAGATTTTAATAGTGTAATAAACATTTAGTGGGTGTTAAATACACCATATTCTACTCTCTAACCAGAGGTGTGCCTTTGTAAGGCAGGATCTTCACACAAGACAAGACAAGACATGGCATCTTCCGTCAACAGAACCGGAACAGGGAAAATGCAACTGTTGGAAGTTAGAAAAACGTTTACGATTATGATTTTATTAGTGTATTGATTTTTATATTGATTTTTAGTAGTTTTATTGATTTGCTTACTGTTATAAGGTACGTCCCCATAACATTTTACTGAAATCCCGAGCCTAAACGATACCGGAAAAGATTTCTGCGCAGATGCGGGAAAATAAAAAAAAGTCTGAAAAAAAGTTAAAAAAAGTTAACGATTTTGAGTTCATTAGTAGATTGGATTTTTTTTTTTCTTATTGATTTTTCTACCATAATTGGGGACTTCGTCCCCATAATAAGACTTTTGGTACCGTAACTTATAGGCATGGGCGCAGAAGGAAGTTTCTGTCGCTCGAATAGGACATATTGATTCAGTTTACCTACGCGAATAAAAATAGTTCAACAAGTAGGGTTCAGGAAATGTGACGATACCGTGAATCATAGAATGCATAAACTGAAGGACACCTATCATATCTCGGATTGTTATGAAATACAATATTTAATTGGGAACACCATATCCGCATGCGATGTAAATGAGTTGAAAGAATAGAAATCTGCATATTAAGAAGCTTATTAAAAGGTAAGATCCATTATAGTCTTATAACATATGACCTCGGGGGCATTCAAAAAATGAAAATATCAGTATAAAAACTTAAAAATGAAATAAGAATGCGAAGTCATATATATATGTTATAGGACTAAGATCCACTATAGATAGTTAGTCCTATAACATATGACCTCGGGGGCATTATTTACTATTTCTATTTTATATTTCTGATTTTGTTTTTACTATCAATGTGCCAACCTAAAAATTCTAATTATAGAAATAACTTTGGGTTAGCTGTGGTGCCCTATTGTAGATATAACTTATGTTTACCCTGGTCCCTATACATTCTACTTATAGAAATTTGGGTTACCTGTGGTCCCCTATGGTAGATATAACTTTGGGTTACCACTGGTCCCCTTTAGATTCTACTTAATATAGAATAAACTTTGGGTTACCGTGGTCCCTATATATTCTTCTTATAGAAATAACTTTGGGTTACCCGTGGTCCCCTATAGTAGATAATCATATAGCATTGGATTATCCCTGGTCCCTTATAGATGCTAGTTAATATAAACATAAATTTTGTACCCGTGGTCCCCTATAGCATAAATAGCATTTGGTTACTCCTGATCCCCAATAGATGCTACTAATAGAAATGAGTTATACGTGGTCCCTATAGTAGATAAAACATTGAGTTTCCCTGGTCCCCTATAAATTTGGGTAACCTGTAGTCCCCTATATATTCACTTTCTGAAAAAAAATTTGGGTCCCCTGTGGTCCCCTGTAGTAGATATAACTTTGGGATACCTGTGGTCCCCTATGGTAGATATAACATTGGATTAACTGTGGTCCCCTATAGTAGATATAGCATTGGGTTACCTCTGGTCCCCTATAGGTTCTACTTATATAAATAACTTCGGGTTACCCGTGGTCCCCTATAGATTCTACTTAAATAAATAATTTTGGATACCTGTGGTCTTCTATAGTGTATATAACTTTGGAATACCCCTGGTCCCCTATAACTTCTACTTATCGAAATAACTTTGGGTTACCTGTGGTCCCTTATAGTAGATATAGCATTGGGTTACCCCTGGTCCCCTATATATTCAACTTATAGAAATAACTTTGGGTTATCCGTGGTCCCTATAGTGAATATAACTTAAGGTTACCCGTGGTCCCCTAAGATTCTACTGATAAAAATATCTTGGGGTTACCTGAAGTTCCCTATAGTAATATAGCGTTGAGTTACCCTGGTCTCATATATATTCGACTAATAGAAATAACTTTGGATTACTTGTGGTCCTCTATAGTAGATATAGCATTGGGTTACCACCGGTCCCTATAGATTCAACTTATAAATATATCTTTGCGTTACCCGTTGTCCCTATAGTAGATATCACATTTGGTTACCCTGGGCCCTGTAGATTTTACTTATAGAAATAACTTCGGGTTACTAGTGGTCCCCTATAATAGATATTACTTTGGGTTATCCCTGGTCCCCTATAGTAGATATAACATTGGGTCATCCATGGTCCCCTATAGTAGATATAACATTGGGTTACCTGTTGTCCCCTATAGTAGATATAACATTGGGTTACCACTGGTCCCCTATAGATTCTACTTAATATAGAACAAACTTTAGGTTACCCGTGGTCCCCTATATATTTTACTAATAGAAATAACTTTGGGTTACCTGTGGTCCCCTATAATAGATAATCATATAGCATTGGATTATCCCTGGTCCCTTATAGATGTTAGTTAATATAAACATTTAATTTTGTACTCGCGGTCCCCTATAGTATATATATAGCATTTGGTTATCCCTGATCCCCAATAGATGCTACTTATAGAAATAACTTTTGGGTTATACGTGGTCCCTATAGTAGATAAAACATTGGGTTTCCCCTGGTCCCCTATATATTCAACTTCTTAAAATAAATTTGGGTTACCTGTGGTCCCCTATGGTAGATAAAACTTTGGGTTACCCATGGTCCCCTTGAGATTCTACTTATAGAAATATCTTGGGGTTACCTGAAGTCCCCTATAGTAGATATAGCGTTTGGTTACCCCTGGTCTCCTATATATTCTACTTATAGAAATAACTTTGGATTACCCGTGGTCCTCTATAGTAGATATAGCATGGGTTTTACACCGGTCCCCTATAGATTCTACATTTAGAAATAACTTTGGGTTACCCCTGGTCCCCTGTAGATTTTACTAATAGAAATAACTTCGGGTTACTTGTCCCCTATGGTAGATATTACTCTGGGTTATCCTTGGTCTTCTATAGTAGATATAACATTGGGTTACCTGTGGTCTTCTATAGTAGATATAACATTGGGTTACCTGTGGTCCCCTATAGTAGATATAACATTGGGTTAACTGTAGTGCCCTATAGTAGATATAACTTTGGGTTACCCTGGTCCCGTATAGTAGAAATAACTTTGGGTAACCTGTGGTCCCCTATAATAGATATAACATTGGGTTAACTGTAGTGCCCTATAGTAGATATAACTTTTGGTTATCCCTGGTCCCGTATAGTAGAAAAAACTTTGGGTAACCTGTTGTCTCCTATAGTAGATATAACATTGGGCTACCACTGATTTTCTATAGATTCTACTTAATATAGAACAAACTTTGGGTTACCCATGGTCCCCTAATATATTCTACTTATAGAAATAACTTTGGGTTACCTGTGGTCCCCTTTAGAAGATAATCATATAGCATTGGATTATCCCTGGTTCCTTATAGATGCTAGTTAATATAAACATAAATTCTGTACCCGTGGTACCATATAGTATATATAGCATTTGATTAACCCTGATCCCCAATAGGTGCTACTTATAGAGATAATTTGGGTTGTACGTCGTCCCTATAGTAGATAAAACATTTGATTTCCCCTGGTCCCCTATATATTCAACTTCTTAAAATAAATTTGGGTTACCTGTGGTCCCCTATGGTAGATATAACTTTGGGATACATGTGGTCCCCTATAGTAAATATAAGTTTGGGTTACCCCTTGTCCCGTATAGATTCTACTTACAGAAATAACTTTGTGTTATCTGTGGTCCCCTATAGTAGATATAGCATTGGGAAACTCCTTGTCCCCTATATATTCAGCTTATAGAAATAACTTTGGGTTACCCGTGGTCCCCTAGAGATTCTACTTATAGAAATATCTTGGGGTTACCTGTAGTCTCCTACAGTAGATATAGCGTTGGGTTACCCCTGGTCTCCTATATATTTTACTTCTAGAAATTAGTTTGGATTACCCGTGGTCCTCTATAGTAGATATAGCATGGGGTTAACACCGGTCCCCTATAGATTCTACATTTAGAAATAACTTTGGGTTACCCGTGGTCCTCTATAGTAGATATAGCATGGGGTTAACACCGGTCCCCTATAGATTCTACATTTAGAAATAACTTTGGGTTACCCGTGGTCCCCTATAGTAGATATAGCATTGGGTTACCCCTGGTCCCCTGTAGATTTTACGTATAGAAATAACTTCGGGTTACTTGTGGTCTCCTATGATAGATATAATTTTGGGTTACCCTTGGTCCCCTATAGTAGATATAACATTGGGTTACCCCTGGTACCCTGTAGATTTTACTGATAGAAATAACTTCGGGTTACTTGTGGTCTCCTATGGTAGATATTACTTTTGGTTATCCGTGGTCCCCTATAGTAGATATAACATTGGGTTACCCCTGGTCCCCTGTAGATTTGACTTATAGAAATGACTTCGGGTTACTTTTGGTCCTCTATGGTAGATATAACTTTGGGTTACCCGTGGTCCCCTATAGTAGATATAACATTGAGTTACCCCTGGTCCCCTGTAGATTTTACTTATAGAAATAACTTCGGGTTACTTGTGGACTCCTATGGTAGATATAACTTTGGGTTACCGTGGTCTCTTATAGTAGATATAACATTGGGTTACCCTAGTCCCTTGTAGATTTTACTTAGAGAAATAACTTCGGATTACTTGTGGTACCCTATTTTAGATATTACTTTTGGTTATCCGTGGTCCCCTATAGTAGATATAACATTGGGTTAACTGTAGTGCCCTATACTAGATATAACTATTGGTTACCCTTGGTCCCGTATAGTAGAAATAACTTGGGGTAACCTGTGGTCACCTATAATAGATATAACATTGGGATACCCTGGTCCCGTATAGTAGAAATAACTTTGGGTAACCTGTGGTCACCTATAATAGATATAACATTAGGTTAACTGTAGTGCCCTATAGTAGATATAACTTCGGGTTACCCCTGGTCCCGTATAGTAGAAATAACTTTGGGTAACCTGTGGTCCCCTATAGTAGATATAACATTGGGCTACCACTGGTTCCCTATAGATTTTACTTAATATAGAACAAACTTTGGGTCACCTGTGGTCCCTTTATATTCTACTGATAGAAATAACTTTGGGTTATCTGTGGTCCCCTATAGTAGATATAACATTGGGATAATTACCTGTGGTCCCCTATATTGTTTTAGTTATAGAAACAATATTTGGTTACCCCTGGTCCCCTTATACAATCCCAAATTACATGCATGTATAATAACATAAGGTTGTCCCTGTTTTCCTATAGACGAATGCATATAAAATAAAGTAAAACGTCATTTGGCCTGATATAAACGTTCCTTGTTTGAAATTCAACAGACATGTAAATATAAGTAACATTATTAAAATTAAATATTTTTTTCAGTTTAATGGATGAACTTGCTAAAAGTAGCAAACATGTGAAACACATAAGGAGCAAAAAGAGAGACTTGTTGCAGAAAATATTATTATGTTCTGTACCCAAGAAAATTAACAGAAAACCGTCCGGAAGAAGAATAAACGATGATAGAAATGATGAAAAAAACCCGAGAGAAGCAAGGGAGGAATCAGAAAGACTTTCCGAAAGAAAAAAAAAAAACTAAATATGTGTCAATTTCGAAATTATTTTTTTATGTTAGACTATAATGTCAGCCTATGGCTTATATGATAGACCAGGAAAGAAAGTCCCTTGATTTTAAACGTTCTAAAAAATCTTTTGTGTTTTCATGACACATTTGATTCTGACCGCATAAAAAAAATGTTGCCTTATAGTTTTGTTTTGCTGTGTCAGTGATGCCACTCCACACATATTTACATTTTTTATGAGAGTATTGATTAATTAAACTTACATTTAAAAGTTGTTGTATATATATAAATCAGAATATGTGGTATGAGGGCCAATGAGACAACTCTCCATCCAAGTTACAACATATTAAAAGTTAACAATTATAGGCCAAAGAACGGCCTTCAGCACAGAGTCTTGGTTCATACCGAACAGCAAGCCATAAAGGGAACCAAAATTACTCGTGAAGAACAATTCAAACAGCTAAACCATATAGTTCATTTATTTTGTAACTATGAAACACAACATCAAACGACAACCACTTAACAACAGTCTCCTGATTTAGGACAGGTAGCAAACATTCACCTGCGACAGTAGTGTAACGTTACAACAATAAAGACACGATGTATGTGGTATGTCGGTTTCTTTTTGCCGTTTGTGCTTTTGTCCCTTCCTTGTCTGGACAGTGGTGTTTTGTTTATTCCTAATATAAAACTGAAAGGTATTTAAATTAAATACAATCAATCTGACAGGCAGAAGACCTTAAATTAATATAGTTCATTTATTTTGTATGAAATGATTTCTAGCTTAATACACAGCATCCAATCTCTCTATATAATGCTCATCACCATGACATAAAACTTCATTCCTTGTTAAGCCTCACTAACACGAGGTCTGAAACAAACATTGTTCTGTCACGAACCATAACCTCTACCTCAAAATTATTGACTCACCTGTCTCTCCAAATGTATTCAACAGATCCTTAAAAATAAATTAAAGAAACTAAATACAATTGACGTATGATGGTGCACCTAATAACACGATCATGACGAACTGCCTGCAGGACAGTGAATGAAGTAAACTATATAACCAATTCCCATAAATAAACCGTTATGAAGTTCTAATGTTTTAAAAGTCCATATGCATGGGTTTTTTTCACAGAAGACGGGTGCAACGTATGCTTTTTTTCTATTTGTGCTACAAGAGACATACATGTATGTGCAATTTTCTTTAGGGGATCATGCAAAACAAATGGTTTGAACATATTTATTTTTCTAAAAGGGACCAACTCAATGGTAAGTTAAAACATATAGAGTTCCAGGGGCAAACCAATGGTATGTATATATGTGTAATTTTCAATAGGGGACCAGGTGCAACAAAATGGTCTGTAGACTAGTATTTCAAATTTTCTACAGGGGACCAGGAGCAACCCAATGGTAATTATGTATATACATGTATGTAAGTTTGAACTTTCTATAGTGTCCAGGGGCAGCTCAATGGTATGTATATATAAAGTTATCTATAGGGAACAGGGCGACCAAATAATATGTATATAACTAACATTTTCTAAAGTGACCAGGAGCAACCCAATGGTATGTATATATGTATGTTTCTAAGAGTGCCAGAAGCAACCCTATGGTAACAATGATTATATGTTGATTTTTAAAGGGGACCAGTAGCAACCCAATGGTATGTATATATGTAATTTTCAAAAGGGGATCAGGAACAACCCAATAGTATGTACATATGTCATTTTCGAACGAGGAACAGGAGTAACCCAATGTTATGTCTACATTTAATTTCCTAAAGGGGCCAGAAGCAACCCAATGGTATGTATATATGTTATTTTCTCTAGGGACCAGGAGCAACTTAATGGTATGTTTAAAATATTTTCTAACAGGGACAAGGAGCAACCCAATGGTATGTATATATGTCATTTTTTAAAAGGTCCAGGGATAACGCAATGGTATATTTAACATCTATTATACGCAACCACGGGTAACCAAGATATTTATATAAATAGAATCTATATGGGACCACGGATAACCCAAAGTTATTTCAATCAGTAAGTGCCAAAGAAGACCAAAGGGAACCAAATGTTATTTCTATACGTAGAACACAATAGGGGACCATAGGTAGCCAAATGTTATATCTACTATAGGGGACCACGGGTATCCAAAGTTATTTCTATAAGAAGAATCTATAGGGAATCAGGGGTAACCAAAAGTCATATCTACTATAGGGGACCACGGGTAACCAAAAGTTATTTCTATAAGTTGAACATATAGGGGACCCTGGGTTACCAAAAGTCATTTCTATAAAATGAACATATAGGGACCAGGGTAATCCAATGCTATATCTCCTTTATGGGATCACAGGTAACCCAAAGTTATTTCTATAAGAAGAATCTATAGGGAATTAGGGTAACCAAAGTTATATCTACTATAGGGGACCACAGGTAACCCAAAGTAATTTCTTTAAGTAGAATCTAGAGGGAACCGGGGTAACCAAAAGTTGTATCTACTATAGGGGACCACGGGTAACAAAAGTCATTTCTATAAGTTGAACATATAGGGACCAGTGGTAACAATGCTATATCTACTATATGGGATCACAGGTAACCCAAAGTTATTTCTATAAGAAGAATCTATAGGGAATCAGGGGTAACCAAAAGTTATATCTACTATAGGGGACCACGGGTAACCCAAAGTAATTTCTTTAAGTAGAATCTAGAGGGGAACCGGGGTAACCAAAAGTTATATCTACTATAGGGGACCACGGGTAACCAAAAGTAATTTCTATAAGTTGAACATATAGGGGACCAGTGGTAACCCAATGCTATATCTACTATATGGGACCACAGGTAACCAAAAGCTATTTATATAAGTTGAATATATAGGGGACCAGGGGTAACCCAACTTATATCTACTATAGGGGACCACAGGTAACCCAATAGTATATCTACTATAGGGGACCACAGGTAGCACAATGGTATATCTACTATAGGGGACTACAGGTAACCAAAGTTATTTCAAGGCTTACATAAAAATATATAGGGGACCTGGAGTAAACCGATGGTATATCTTCTATAGGTGACCAGGTGTAACCCAATGTTATATCTACTATGAGGGACCACATGTAACCCAAAGTTATTTCTATAAGTAGAATCTATAGGGGACCAGGGGTAACCAAAGTCATAACTTCTATAGGGGACCACGGGTAACCCAAAGTTATTTCTACAATAGGAATCTATAGGAATCAGGGGTAACCAAAAGTCATACCACTATAGGGGACCACGGGTAACCAAAGTAATTGCTATAAATTGAACATATAGGGGACCACAGACCGGTAACCCAAAGTTATTTCTATAAGTTGAATATATAGGGGACCAGGGTAACCCAATGTTATATCTACCATAGGGACCACGGGTATCAATTGTTTTTTTAGTCGAATTTGTAGGCGACCAGGGATAACCCAAAATATTTTAAACCAGTAAATACCAAAGGGACCAGGGTAACTAAATGTTTTTTTCTTTAATTAAACACTATAGGGACGACATGTTACTTAATGGTATGTCTTCTATAGGGGATCACGGGTAACCCTAAAGCTATATCTACCATAGGGTACCAAAGGTAACTTAAAGTTATTTCTATTAGTAGAATCTATAGGGGACCAGGGTAACCCAAAGTTATTTGATGTGTATAATCTTTAGGGAACAAGGGTAACCAAAGTTATTTCAATCAATAAATGCAAAAGGGGACCAGGGGTAACCAAATGTTATTTCGAAAGTTTAATTAAACACTATAGGGAACCACAGGTAATTTAATGTTATATCTACCGTAGTGGACCACGCGCAGTTCAAAGTTATATCTACCGTAGGTGGGGTAGCCCAAAGTTATTTCTATAAGTAGAATCCATAGGGAACAGCGGTAACCATATGTTATATCTACCATAGGGGACTACAGGTAACATTACGTTATTTCTATAAGTAGAATATAGGGGACCAGGAGCAACCCAACGGTAAAATAAACAAAGTGAAAGTAGCACATATTTACCTTTAAGTTGAAGAGTTTGTTTATTACTACGCATTCGCCCGAACTATTTCTAGGGCCCTCTGGTCCTAATCGAGCGGCAGAAACTTCCTTCTGCGGCATGGGCCGGAAGTATAAAAACACTACATCAATTTATTATAAGGGAGCGACTATTTTAAAACCAATTTGGGTTGTGTGCTAATTTTTCCATCCTGTTACTGTGCCTCCTGTTACCAAGACAATGATAACAGGAGGGACAAAAATGGTAACAGGATAGACATACTTTAAGAAAACTCAAAATGCCTCTTACATTATTGAAAATAAATTGTTACAGTTTACAATTTAAGATATTTATTGCCGTACGGTATATTATTTCATAAAATGTATAAATATTGAAGTATTTTTAGAACAAGTCAAGTGTTACCTTGACTGGTAACTGGATGGACAAAATTATTAATTGTGCAACTATCATTGAGAATTAAAGTTGCCGATATTACTGTACAGCTATTATTCAAGCGTGTCATATGAAATATGCATTAATTGTTTCTTTTCAATACTCTTTGAATATGCTTTACCCTTTGCGATTTGTACTTAGATGTTTATTTTGGTATCTGAACCTAATTTGGTTCATTTTGTTCCTTGATCTAGAATTTTTGTTCTGCTTGGGTTTTAAAACGATTCTACTTCAGTGTGCTTTGAAATCATCATTTTTTGCCAACTTTTGTACTACTTTCTTGAAGACATGATACTTTCTCGTTACAGGCCAAAAGAGATACAGACCCTGCGAGACGACAGCAACACTTGTGACACGAAAGAATGTCTTTTTATTCAAAAGAGGGGGGTGCACAACATATAAATGTGGGTATATACGTCCGGTTGTGGTTTGAACTCCCGGCCTACCCCCATTCATAAATCAATAATGCGAAAATCCTTCTTATTCACATATATATTTCACAGCTATCACGATTTCAATTAGATGATATTAAGAGATAAAGATTAGAACACAGATTCGGCAAATCTGTGTATATTATTCATTTTATAATGACAGCCCCCTTTTTTTGGACGCCCTCGTGCTTTTATTTGCCAAAATCAGTGAAAGACAAAAGCTGCTACAACTTCCAGAATATTGGCTATCATTCCGAATCCAAATAAAATCAAAGGCTCTTCGTGAAGTTATGAAGTGGATCCAGAAATCCAAGACTGGCAAGACTTCAGTGTTAAAATGTGTCAGAAACTAGATACATGTATATCAGAATCATTGACAATAAACAATGTTTTATTTTAATTTTCGTTCAGTTGTATTGTTGTGTTCTTTAACATGTCTTCATGTTTTTAAACATATAAAATTAGTTTTGCTTTTTATGCCTACATCTTTAACCTTCTCTAAGACGGTACGATAGGTGGTTGTTCGGGTGATTGGTAAGCCGCCAGTCACGGGTAGTAAGGTAGTCATATCGACGAGCGTTTAGTACAGTGATGTTGTCATAGTTTGGTTAAGTTGGTCATGGATAAGTTATGTAACTTCCCAAAACGATTGCCTCAGTTCTTTTCAAATGAGCAAATAAAAAGCAAATTAAATGTTTGAATCTATTTTGTAAGTCAAACGATCTAAATTGAAATTGTTGTTTTTAAGAAATTAACGCAGGATAACCAAAATATTGAAACTGGTATGGTTTGGTTAAGCGATTGAATATGGTTCAGTTAAGAGTCTAGAAATTCGTCATGGTTTTGATTACCTTTGTCATGATTTAGATCTAAATAAGTACATATTTGTGGCACCTTAATATTGATAGTTTGTTTAAAGTCGATGTGAAAAATTAAAGAAACACAATTAGCTTGTTGACTAAAGAGGAATAAAAAGCCTTTTGACCAAATTTGATTGGCGTTAACGGCAAATCGTACATTTATATATGTTTGTACCCGAGCAACGCATTGCGAGGTTAATCGAAATACCGGGCGTTCTTCCTTCAGTCTGTCCGTCTATCTGTGTGTTCGTACGTCCGGTCTCACGTGTACAATTCTTGCCATTTTTTTATTTTTTGAAACTTATATCCAACGTTTTTTAGCATTATCTTGGGCTAGTTCGAAATTCAATGTCGATCATTTATTTTTAAAATAGTTATGCTGCTTGGATGAACTAGTTATATTAAAATTTGCATTGTAAGCACTCTTATTTGTACAATTCTTGCCAGAATTTTATGAAACTTACATCGTAGGTTTATATTAGCAATGTCTTGGACGAGTTCAAAAATAAGTGCCGATCAATTAATTTTAAAAGAGTTATGCCCTTGGAAGTATAATTATATGGAAAACTGCATTGTAAGCGCTCTCATATGTACAATTCATGCCCGAATTTTATGAAACTTAAATCAAAGGTTGATATCAGCAATGTTTAGGACTGATTTGAAAATTAGTGCCGATCAATTATTTTTAAACGAGTTATGCCCCTTGGGAATCTTAATTATTTGGGAAATTGCCATATGAGCTCTCTAATGTGTACAACTCTTGCCCGATTTTTATGAAGCTTTAATTCTTGTCAGAATTTTATGAATCTTATATCGAAGGTTTATTTCAGCAATGTATTTGACACTTTCGAAAATAAATTCTGATCAAATATTATTAATGAGTTATGTCCCTTGAAAATATAAATTATAATGGAATTCACATTGCATTAGCTCTGAAGCCTTCTTTTCTGTAAAGATATTATTAAAAGTTTTAAGAACAGAACGGACTTTTGTTTAGTTATTGCCCTTGTTCCTTAGATAAATAAGACATGAGCAACAGGGAGAAAAGAATAACTCTGTTCTTTTGGTCTGTTTGGTGTGTTCCTAACATATAAATATAAAAACTGCTTTTAATAACTCGATATGAAAAATTACAAAACCAAAGAGCGTTGCTTCTCTTTCACCTACACTCTTTTCACCATATGTGCATGTAGACTCTGCCGGGGATAATCATCGTGAGAAATGATTAATAACGTCTACTTAGAGTTGCAAAACGTATCAGTTAGTAAAAAAATAATCTTTGCTTTACATTTTTTTTTCTACCAAATTATACATCGATTGTTTGAATTTGAAATAGATTTTGTCTATGATGAATAAAAGGAGATTTTTTTTTAATCCGTCCGTGATACAGTAACCCTATAATATAAAATTAAACAAACGATATTGAGAGGACACCATATAGTCTTCAAACCTCCACGGAACAAAATGTTAACACGGACAACAGTTTAAACTTATTTATTTAGTGAAATCAATATGAAAATAACTTTCAAACTGTCGAATTTAAATAATATGAAAGATCAAAATTTCGAATTAGAAATAGGTTCATAACGTCTATTTTTACCAATGAATAAAAATGATTATGCTTTTGTCATATTGTATAAGTGTACTTAACCACTTAACCTGTTGAACCATTTTTTCCTGTATGCCAAAAAAATCCGGTAATATCAGAAAAACTCTGTCGGTGTAGTATTTAGTATTAAAAATGTATATTATTAGACTCAAGCTAGCAGCCACTCGCTAGCAGCCACTCCGCTAGCAGCCAGTTTTCAGATATGTCTATGAACCCAAAAGTTGCATAAGATTCAAACTTACTAAAACGTTTTTATTTAATATTACCACTACAATAGCTGTTTTAACTTCAATCTAGCAGTCGAAATCACTATTCAATGACTTTTGAAATAACATTTCTTGTTCAATATTTTAAAACAATAGTAAAACTATGTGCTTTTAACGTCGTGCAGGTGCTGCACGCTTTAAGGCTTCATTTCATCTGTCAACACCGAAAAATGACATTATTTAAATGTTGGTCAAATTTTCTTGCTACATTGTATCGACTTTTCCATCAGAAACTTTTGTGCGATATTGTTTGAAATAGCTTTCCATATTCTCGGCATCCTGTAAAATAGTTCCTAAAAGTAAAAATATTTCTACGCTACAAGAAAACAAAGTTGCGTTCATACTTTAATACTATCATGTCAAACAAATCTGTTTTAGCGAATCATTCTTTTCTGTAACAGTGGGTTTCGCTTAGTTTTAATGACACGCAGGGTCTATTTTAGTAATCAAAGTATAGTGTGCAAGGACATAACTTATTAGCTATATTACCAATTTCTTTTTTAAAAATCCGTGCTGTGCTATACCCCACCTTGATTTTTCAGTGAAGCATGCCTAAGGGTCCCAACTTTCATTTGCACCTAGTGTGGAAAAAGTATTGCCTCAGAATTGTTTTTATTAACTTTGAAAGTTAGGGTGGGGTAGGGTGTCGGACCCCAACTTTGGATCAATTTAAAAAAATCCGTGCTATAACCCACCTTCATTTTTCAGTGAAGCATGCCTAAGGGTCCCAACTTTCATTTGCACCTAGTGTGGAAAAAGTATTGCCTCAGAATTGTTTTTATTAACTTTGAAAGTTAGGGTGGGGTAGGGTGTCGGACCCCAACTTTGGATCAATTTAAAAAAATCCGTGCTATAACCCACCTTGATTTTTCAGTGAAGCATGCCTAAGGGTCCCAACTTTCATTTGCACCTAGTGTGGAAAAAGTATTGCCTCAGAATTGTTTTTATTAACTTTGAAAGTTAGGGTGGGGTAGGGTGTCGGACCCCAACTTTGGATCAATTTAAAAAAATCCGTGCTATAACCCACCTTGATTTTTCAGTGAAGCATGCCTAAGGGTCCCAACTTTCATTTGCACCCAGTGTGGAAAAAGTATTGCCTCAGAATTTTTTTTATTAACTTTGAAAGTTAGGGTGGGGTAGGGTGTCGGACCCCAACTTTGGATCAATTTAAAAAAAATCCGTGCTATACCCCACCTTGATTTTTCAGTGAAGCATGCCTAAGGGTCCCAACTTTCATTTGCACCTAGTGTGGAAAAAAGTATTGCCTCAGAATTTTTTTTATTAACTTTGAAAGTTAGGGTGGGGTAGGGTGTCGGACCCCAACTTTGGATCAATTTTGAAAAAAAATCCGTGCTATACCCCACCTTGATTTTTCAGTGAAGTATGCCTAAGGGTCCCAACTTTCATTTGCACCCAGTGTGGAAAAAAGTATTGCCTCAGAATTTTTTTATTAACTTTGAAAGTTAGGGTGGGGTAGGGTGTCGGACCCCAACTTTGGATCAATTTAAAAAAAAATCCGTGCTATACCCCACCTTGATTTTTCAGTGAAGCATGCCTAAGGGTCCCAACTTTCATTTGCACCTAGTGTGGAAAAAGTATTGCCTCAGAATTGTTTTATTAACTTTGAAAGTTAGGGTGGGGTAGGGTGTCGGACCCCAACTTTGGATCAATTTAAAAAAATCCGTGCTATAACCCACCTTGATTTTCAGTGAAGCATGCCTAAGGGTCCCAACTTTCATTTGCACCTAGTGTGGAAAAAAGTATTGCCTCAGAATTGTTTTATTAACTTTGAAAGTTAGGGTGGGGTAGGTGTCGGACCCCAACTTTGGATCAATTTAAAAAAATCCGTGCTATAACCCACCTTGATTTTCAGTGAAGCATGCCTAAGGGTCCCAACTTTCATTTGCACCTAGTGTGGAAAGAAGTATTGCCTCAGAATTGTTTTATTAACTTTGAAAGTTAGGGTGGGGTAGGGTGTCGGACCCCAACTTTGGATCAATTTAAAAAAATCCGTGCTATAACCCACCTTGATTTTTCAGTGAAGCATGCCTAAGGGTCCCAACTTTCATTTGCACCTAGTGTGGAAAAAGTATTGCCTCAGAATTTTTTTTATTAACTTTGAAAGTTAGGGTGGGGTAGGGTGTCGGACCCCAACTTTGGATCAATTTAAAAAAAATCCGTGCTATACACCACCTTGATTTTCAGTGAAGCATGCCTAAGGGTCCCAACTTTCATTTGCATCTAGTGTGGAAAAAAGTATTGCCTCAGAATTTTTTTTATTAACTTTGAAAGTTAGGGTGGGGTAGGGTGTCGGACCCCAACTTTGGATCAATTTAAAAAAATCCGTGCTATACCCCACCTTGATTTTTCAGTGAAGCATGCCTAAGGGTCCCAACTTTCATTTGCACCTAGTGTGGAAAAAGTATTGCCTCAGAATTGTTTTTATTAACTTTGAAAGTTAGGGTGGGGTAGGTGTCGGACCCCAACTTTGGATCAATTTAAAAAAATCCGTGCTATAACCCACCTTGATTTTTCAGTGAAGCATGCCTAAGGGTCCCAACTTTCATTTGCACCTAGTGTGGAAAAAGTATTGCCTCAGAATTGTTTTATTAACTTTGAAAGTTAGGGTGGGGTAGGGTGTCGGACCCCAACTTTGGATCAATTTAAAAAAATCCGTGCTATAACCCACCTTGATTTTTCAGTGAAGCATGCCTAAGGGTCCCAACTTTCATTTGCACCTAGTGTGGAAAAAGTATTGCCTCAGAATTGTTTTTATTAACTTTGAAAGTCAGGGTGGGGTAGGGTGTCGGACCCCAACTTTGGATCAATTTAAAAAAATCCGTGCTATAACCCACCTTGATTTTTCAGTGAAGTATGCCTAAGGGTCCCAACTTTCATTTGCACCTAGTGTGGAAAAAGTATTGCCTCAGAATTGTTTTTATTAACTTTGAAAGTTAGGGTGGGGTAGGGTGTCGGACCCCAACTTTGGATCAATTTAAAAAAATCCGTGCTATAACCCACCTTGATTTTTCAGTGAAGCATGCCTAAGGGTCCCAACTTTCATTTGCACCTAGTGTGGAAAAAGTATTGCCTCAGAATTGTTTTTATTAACTTTGAAAGTTAGGGTGGGGTAGGGTGTCGGACCCCAACTTTGGATCAATTTAAAAAAATCCGTGCTATAACCCACCTTGATTTTCAGTGAAGCATGCCTAAGGGTCCCAACTTTCATTTGCACCTAGTGTGGAAAAAGTATTGCCTCAGAATTGTTTTATTAACTTTGAAAGTTAGGGTGGGGTAGGGTGTCGGACCCCAACTTTGGATCAATTTAAAAAAAATCCGTGCTATAACCCACCTTGATTTTTCAGTGAAGCATGCCTAAGGGTCCCAACTTTCATTTGCACCTAGTGTGGAAAGAAGTATTGCCTCAGAATTGTTTTATTAACTTTGAAAGTTAGGGTGGGGTAGGGTGTCGGACCCCAACTTTGGATCAATTTAAAAAATCCGTGCTATAACCCACCTTGATTTTTCAGTGAAGCATGCCTAAGGGTCCCAACTTTCATTTGCACCTAGTGTGGAAAAAGTATTGCCTCAGAATTGTTTTATTAACTTTGAAAGTTAGGGTGGGGTAGGGTGTCGGACCCCAACTTTGGATCAATTTAAAAAAATCCGTGCTATAAACCACCTTGATTTTTCAGTGAAGCATGCCTAAGGGTCCCAACTTTCATTTGCACCTAGTGTGGAAAAAGTATTGCCTCAGAATTGTTTTATTAACTTTGAAAGTTAGGGTGGGGTAGGGTGTCGGACCCCAACTTTGGATCAATTTAAAAAAATCCGTGCTATAACCCACCTTGATTTTCAGTGAAGCATGCCTAAGGGTCCCAACTTTCATTTGCACCTAGTGTGGAAAAAGTATTGCCTCAGAATTGTTTCTATTAACTTTGAAAGTTAGGGTGGGGTAGGGTGTCGGACTCCAACTTTGGATCAATTTAAAAAAAATCCGTGCTATGACCCACCTTGATTTTTCAGTGAAGCATGCCTAAGGGTCCCAACTTTCATTTGCACCTAGTGTGGAAAAAGTATTGCCTCAGAATTGTTTTATTAACTTTGAAAGTTAGGGTGGGGTAGGGTGTCGGACCCCAACTTTGGATCAATTTAAAAAAATCCGTGCTATAACCCACCTTGATTTTTCAGTGAAGCATGCCTAAGGGTCCCAACTTTCATTTGCACCTAGTGTGGAAAAAGTATTGCCTCAGAATTGTTTTTATTAACTTTGAAAGTCAGGGTGGGGTAGGGTGTCGGACCCCAACTTTGGATCAATTTAAAAAAATCCGTGCTATAACCCACCTTGATTTTTCAGTGAAGTATGCCTAAGGGTCCCAACTTTCATTTGCACCTAGTGTGGAAAAAGTATTGCCTCAGAATTGTTTTTATTAACTTTGAAAGTTAGGGTGGGGTAGGGTGTCGGACCCCAACTTTGGATCAATTTAAAAAAATCCGTGCTATAACCCACCTTGATTTTTCAGTGAAGCATGCCTAAGGGTCCCAACTTTCATTTGCACCTAGTGTGGAAAAAGTATTGCCTCAGAATTTTTTTTATTAACTTTGAAAGTTAGGGTGGGGTAGGGTGTCGGACCCCAACTTTGGATCAATTTAAAAAAATCCGTGCTATAACCCACCTTGATTTTTCAGTGAAGCATGCCTAAGGGTCCCAACTTTCATTTGCACCTAGTGTGGAAAAAAGTATTGCCTCAGAATTTTTTTATTAACTTTGAAAGTTAGGGTGGGGTAGGGTGTCGGACCCCAACTTTGGATCAATTTAAAAAAATCCGTGCTATACCCCACCTTGATTTTCAGTGAAGCATGCCTAAGGGTCCCAACTTTCATTTGCACCTAGTGTGGAAAAAGTATTGCCTCAGAATTGTTTTTATTAACTTTGAAAGTTAGGGTGGGGTAGGGTGTCGGACCCCAACTTTGGATCAATTTAAAAAAATCCGTGCTATAACCCACCTTGATTTTTCAGTGAAGCATGCCTAAGGGTCCCAACTTTCATTTGCACCTAGTGTGGAAAAAGTATTGCCTCAGAATTGTTTTATTAACTTTGAAAGTTAGGGTGGGGTAGGGTGTCGGACCCCAACTTTGGATCAATTTAAAAAAATCCGTGCTATAAACCACCTTGATTTTTCAGTGAAGCATGCCTAAGGGTCCCAACTTTCATTTGCACCTAGTGTGGAAAAAGTATTGCCTCAGAATTGTTTTATTAACTTTGAAAGTTAGGGTGGGGTAGGGTGTCGGACCCCAACTTTGGATCAATTTAAAAAAATCCGTGCTATAACCCACCTTGATTTTTCAGTGAAGCATGCCTAAGGGTCCCAACTTTCATTTGCACCTAGTGTGGAAAAAGTATTGCCTCAGAATTGTTTCTATTAACTTTGAAAGTTAGGGTGGGGTAGGGTGTCGGACTCCAACTTTGGATCAATTTAAAAAAAATCCGTGCTATAACCCACCTTGATTTTTCAGTGAAGCATGCCTAAGGGTCCCGACTTTTATTTGCACCTAGTGTGGAAAAAGTATTGCCTCAAATTGTTTTATTAACTTTGAAAGTTAGGGTGGGGTAGGGTGTCGGACCCCAACTTTGGATCAATTTTAAAAAAATCCGTGCTATAACCCACCTTGATTTTCATTGAAGCATGCCTAAGGGTCCCAACTTTCATTTGCACCTAGTGTGGAAAAAGTATTGCCTCAGAATTGTTTTATTAACTTTGAAAGTTAGGGTGGGGTAGGGTGTCGGACCCCAACTTTGGATCAATTTTAAAAAATCCGTGCTATAACCCACCTTGATTTTTCAGTGAAGCATGCCTAAGGGTCCCAACTTTCATTTGCACCTAGTGTGGAAAAAAGTATTGCCTCAGAATTTTTTTTATTAACTTTGAAAGTTAGGGTGGGGTAGGGTGTCGGACCCGAACTTTGGATCAATTTAAAAAAAAAATCCGTGCTATACCCCACCTTGATTTTTCAGTGAAGCATGCCTAAGGGTCCCAACTTTCATTTGCACCTAGTGTGGAAAAAGTATTGCCTCAGAATTGTTTTATTAACTTTGAAAGTTAGGGTGGGGTAGGGTGTCGGACCCCAACTTTGGATCAATTTAAAAAAAATCCGTGCTATAACCCACCTTGATTTTTCAGTGAAGCATGCCTAAGGGTCCCAACTTTCATTTGCACCTAGTGTGGAAAAAATATTGCCTCAGAATTGTTTTATTAACTTTGAAAGTTAGGGTGGGGTAGGGTGTCGGACCCCAACTTTGGATCAATTTAAAAAAATCCGTGCTATAACCCACCTTGATTTTCAGTGAAGCATGCCTAAGGGTCCCAACTTTCATTTGCACCTAGTGTGGAAAAAGTATTGCCTCAGAATTGTTTTATTAACTTTGAAAGTTAGGGTGGGGTAGGGTGTCGGACCCCAACTTTGGATCAATTTAAAAAAAATCCGTGCTATACCCCACCTTGATTTTTCAGTCAAGCATGCCTAAGGGTCCCAACTTTCATTTGCATCTAGTGTGGAAAAAGGTATTGCCTCAGAATTGTTTTTATTAACTTTTAAAGTTAGGGTGGGGTAGGGTGTCGGACTCCAACTTTGGATGAATTTAAAAAAAAAATCCGTGCTATAAACCACCTGGATTTTTCAGTCAAGCATGCCTAAGGGTCCCAACTTTCATTTGCACTTAGTTTGGAAAAAAGTATTGCCTCAGAACTCTTTTTATTAACTTTGAAAGTTAGGGTGGGGTAGGGTGTCGGACCCCAACTTTGGATCAATTTAAAAAAAGATACGTGCTATACCCCACCTTGATTTTTCAGTGAAGCATGCCTAAGGGTCCCAACTTTCATTTGCACCTAGTGTGGAAAAAGTATTGCCTCAGAATTGTTTCTATTAACTTTGAAAGTTAGGGTGGGGTAGGGTGTCGGACTCCAACTTTGGATCAATTTAAAAAAATCCGTGCTATAACCCACCTTGATTTTTCAGTGAAGCATGCCTAAGGGTCCCGACTTTTATTTGCACCTAGTGTGGAAAAAGTATTGCCTCAGAATTGTTTTTATTAACTTTGAAAGTTAGGGTGGGGTAGGGTGTCGGACCCCAACTTTGGATCAATTTAAAAAAATCCGTGCTATAACCCACCTTGATTTTTCAGTGAAGCATGCCTAAGGGTCCCAACTTTCATTTGCACCTAGTGTGGAAAAAGTATTGCCTCAGAATTGTTTTATTAACTTTGAAAGTTAGGGTGGGGTAGGGTGTCGGACCCCAACTTTGGATCAATTTAAAAAAATCCGTGCTATAACCCACCTTGATTTTTCAGTGAAGCATGCCTAAGGGTCCCAACTTTCATTTGCACCTAGTGTGGAAAAAGTATTGCCTCAGAATTGTTTTATTAACTTTGAAAGTTAGGGTGGGATAGGGTGTCGGACCCCAACTTTGGATCAATTTAAAAAAATCCGTGCTATAACCCACCTTGATTTTCAGTGAAGCATGCCTAAGGGTCCCAACTTTCATTTGCACCTAGTGTGGAAAAAGTATTGCCTCAGAATTGTTTTATTAACTTTGAAAGTTAGGGTGGGGTAGGGTGTCGGACCCCAACTTTGGATCAATTTAAAAAAAATCCGTGCTATAACCCACCTTGATTTTTCAGTGAAGCATGCCTAAGGGTCCCAACTTTCATTTGCACCTAGTGTGGAAAAAGTATTGCCTCAGAATTGTTTTTATTAACTTTGAAAGTTAGGGTGGGGTAGGGTGTCGGACCCCAACTTTGGATCAATTTAAAAAAATCCGTGCTATAACCCACCTTGATTTTTCAGTGAAGCATGCCTAAGGGTCCCAACTTTCATTTGCACCTAGTGTGGAAAAAGTATTGCCTCAGAATTGTTTTATTAACTTTGAAAGTTAGGGTGGGGTAGGGTGTCGGACCCCAACTTTGGATCAATTTAAAAAAATCCGTGCTATAACCCACCTTGATTTTTCAGTGAAGCATGCCTAAGGGTCCCAACTTTCATTTGCACCTAGTGTGGAAAAAGTATTGCCTCAGAATTGTTTTTACTAACTTTGAAAGTTAGGGTGGGTAGGGTGTCGGACCCCAACTTTGGATCAATTTAAAAAAATCCGTGCTATAACCCACCTTGATTTTTCAGTGAAGCATGCCTAAGGGTCCCAACTTTCATTTGCACCTAGTGTGGAAAAAGTATTGCCTCAGAATTGTTTTTATTAACTTTGAAAGTTAGGGTGGGGTAGGGTGTCGGACCCCAACTTTGGATCAATTTAAAAAAATCCGTGCTATAAACCACCTTGATTTTTCAGTGAAGCATGCCTAAGGGTCCCAACTTTCATTTGCACCTAGTGTGGAAAAAGTATTGCATCAGAATTGTTTTATTAACTTTGAAAGTTAGGGTGGGGTAGGGTGTCGGACCCCAACTTTGGATCAATTTAAAAAAATCCGTGCTATAACCCACCTTGATTTTCAGTGAAGCATGCCTAAGGGTCCCAACTTTCATTTGCACCTAGTGTGGAAAAAGTATTGCCTCAGAATTGTTTTTATTAACTTTGAAAGTTAGGGTGGGGTAGGGTGTCGGACCCCAACTTTGGATCAATTTAAAAAAAATCCGTGCTATAACCCACCTTGATTTTTCAGTGAAGCATGCCTAAGGGTCCCAACTTTCATTTGCACCTAGTGTGGAAAAAGTATTGCCTCAGAATTGTTTTATTAACTTTGAAAGTTAGGGTGGGGTAGGGTGTCGGACCCCAACTTTGGATCAATTTAAAAAAAATCCGTGCTATAACCCACCTTGATTTTCAGTGAAGCATGCCTAAGGGTCCCAACTTTCATTTGCACCTAGTGTGGAAAAAGTATTGCCTCAGAATTGTTTTTATTAACTTTGAAAGTTAGGGTGGGGTAGGGTGTCGGACCCCAACTTTGGATCAATTTAAAAAAATCCGTGCTATAAACCACCTTGATTTTTCAGTGAAGCATGCCTAAGGGTCCCAACTTTCATTTGCACCTAGTGTGGAAAAAGTATTGCCTCAGAATTGTTTTCATTAACTTTGAAAGTTAGGGTGGGGTAGGGTGTCGGACCCCAACTTTGGATCAATTTAAAAAAATCCGTGCTATGACCCACCTTGATTTTTCAGTGAAGCATGCCTAAGGGTCCCAACTTTCATTTGCACCTAGTGTGGAAAAAGTATTGCCTCAGAATTGTTTTATTAACTTTGAAAGTTAGGGTGGGGTAGGGTGTCGGACCCCAACTTTGGATCAATTTAAAAAAAATCCGTGCTATAACCCACCTTGATTTTCAGTGAAGCATGCCTAAGGGTCCCAACTTTCATTTGCACCTAGTGTGGAAAAAGTATTGCCTCAGAATTGTTTTTATTAACTTTGAAAGTTAGGGTGGGGTAGGGTGTCGGACCCCAACTTTGGATCAATTTAAAAAAAATCCGTGCTATAACCCACCTTGATTTTTCAGTGAATCATGCCTAAGGGTCCCAACTTTCATTTGCACCTAGTGTGGAAAAAGTATTGCCTCAGAATTGTTTTATTAACTTTGAAAGTTAGGGTGGGGTAGGGTGTCGGACCCCAACTTTGGATCAATTTAAAAAAATCCGTGCTATAACCCACCTTGATTTTCAGTGAAGCATGCCTAAGGGTCCCAACTTTCATTTGCACCTAGTGTGGAAAAAGTATTGCCTCAGAATTGTTTTATTAACTTTGAAAGTTAGGGTGGGGTAGGGTGTCGGACCCTACTTTGGATCAATTTAAAAAAATCCGTGCTATAACCCACCTTGATTTTTCAGTGAAGCATGCCTAAGGGTCCCAACTTTCATTTGCACCTAGTGTGGAAAAAGTATTGCCTCAGAATTGTTTTATTAACTTTGAAAGTTAGGGTGGGGTAGGGTGTCGGACCCCAACTTTGGATCAATTTAAAAAAATCCGTGCTATAAACCACCTTGATTTTTCAGTGAAGCATGCCTAAGGGTCCCAACTTTCATTTGCACCTAGTGTGGAAAAAGTATTGCCTCAGAATTGTTTTCATTAACTTTGAAAGTTAGGGTGGGGTAGGGTGTCGGACCCCAACTTTGGATCAATTTAAAAAAATCCGTGCTATAACCCACCTTGATTTTTCAGTGAAGCATGCCTAAGGGTCCCAACTTTCATTTGCACCTAGTGTGGAAAAAGTATTGCCTCAGAATTGTTTTTATTAACTTTGAAAGTTAGGGTGGGGTAGGGTGTCGGACCCCAACTTTGGATCAATTTAAAAAAATCCGTGCTATAACCCACCTTGATTTTTCAGTGAAGCATGCCTAAGGGTCCCAACTTTCATTTGCACCTAGTGTGGAAAAAGTATTGCCTCAGAATTGTTTTATTAACTTTGAAAGTTAGGGTGGGGTAGGTGTCGGACCCCAACTTTGGATCAATTTAAAAAAAATCCGTGCTATAACCCACCTTGATTTTTCAGTGAAGCATGCCTAAGGGTCCCAACTTTCATTTGCACCTAGTGTGGAAAAAGTATTGCCTCAGAATTGTTTTTATTAACTTTGAAAGTTAGGGTGGGGTAGGGTGTCGGACCCCTACTTTGGATCAATTTAAAAAAATCCGTGCTATAACCCACCTTGATTTTTCAGTGAAGCATGCCTAAGGGTCCCAACTTTCATTTGCACCTAGTGTGGAAAAAGTATTGCCTCAGAATTGTTTTTATTAACTTTGAAAGTTAGGGTGGGGTAGGGTGTCGGACCCCAACTTTGGATCAATTTAAAAAAATCCGTGCTATAACCCACCTTGATTTTCAGTGAAGCATGCCTAAGGGTCCCAACTTTCATTTGCACCTAGTGTGGAAAAAGTATTGCCTCAAATTGTTTTATTAACTTTGAAAGTTAGGGTGGGGTAGGGTGTCGGACCCCAACTTTGGATCAATTTAAAAAAAAATCCGTGCTATAAACCACCTTGATTTTTCAGTGAAGCATGCCTAAGGGTCCCAACTTTCATTTGCACCTAGTGTGGAAAAAGTATTGCCTCAGAATTGTTTTTATTAACTTTGAAAGTTAGGGTGGGGTAGGGTGTCGGACCCCAACTTTGGATCAATTTAAAAAAATCCGTGCTATAACCCACCTTGATTTTTCAGTGAAGCATGCCTAAGGGTCCCAACTTTCATTTGCACCTAGTGTGGAAAAAGTATTGCCTCAGAATTGTTTTTATTAACTTTGAAAGTTAGGGTGGGGTAGGGTGTCGGACCCCAACTTTGGATCAATTTAAAAAAAATCCGTGCTATAAACCACCTTGATTTTCAGTGAAGCATGCCTAAGGGTCCCAACTTTCATTTGCACCTAGTGTGGAAAAAGTATTGCCTCAGAATTGTTTTCATTAACTTTGAAAGTTAGGGTGGGGTAGGGTGTCGGACCCCAACTTTGGATCAATTTAAAAAAATCCGTGCTATAACCCACCTTGATTTTTCAGTGAAGCATGCCTAAGGGTCCCAACTTTCATTTGCACCTAGTGTGGAAAAAGTATTGCCTCAGAATTGTTTTTATTAACTTTGAAAGTTAGGGTGGGGTAGGGTGTCGGACCCCAACTTTGGATCAATTTAAAAAAATCCGTGCTATAACCCACCTTGATTTTTCAGTGAAGCATGCCTAAGGGTCCCAACTTTCATTTGCACCTAGTGTGGAAAAAATATTGCCTCAGAATTGTTTTATTAACTTTGAAAGTTAGGGTGGGTAGGGTGTCGGACCCCAACTTTGGATCAATTTAAAAAAATCCGTGCTATAACCCACCTTGATTTTTCAGTGAAGCATGCCTAAGGGTCCCAACTTTCATTTGCACCTAGTGTGGAAAAAGTATTGCCTCAGAATTGTTTTATTAACTTTGAAAGTTAGGGTGGGATAGGGTGTCGGACCCCAACTTTGGATCAATTTAAAAAAATCCGTGCTATAACCCACCTTGATTTTTCAGTGAAGCATGCCTAAGGGTCCCAACTTTCATTTGCACCTAGTGTGGAAAAAGTATTGCCTCAGAATTGTTTTTATTAACTTTGAAAGTTAGGGTGGGGTAGGGTGTCGGACCCCAACTTTGGATCAATTTAAAAAAATCCGTGCTATAACCCACCTTGATTTTTCAGTGAAGCATGCCTAAGGGTCCCAACTTTCATTTGCACCTAGTGTGGAAAAAGTATTGCCTCAGAATTGTTTTTATTAACTTTGAAAGTTAGGGTGGGGTAGGGTGTCGGACCCCTACTTTGGATCAATTTAAAAAAATCCGTGCTATAACCCACCTTGATTTTTCAGTGAAGCATGCCTAAGGGTCCCAACTTTCATTTGCACCTAGTGTGGAAAAAGTATTGCCTCAGAATTGTTTTTATTAACTTTGAAAGTTAGGGTGGGGTAGGGTGTCGGACCCCAACTTTGGATCAATTTAAAAAAATCCGTGCTATAACCCACCTTGATTTTTCAGTGAAGCATGCCTAAGGGTCCCAACTTTCATTTGCACCTAGTGTGGAAAAAGTATTGCCTCAGAATTGTTTTTATTAACTTTGAAAGTTAGGGTGGGGTAGGGTGTCGGACCCCAACTTTGGATCAATTTAAAAAAAATCCGTGCTATAAACCACCTTGATTTTTCAGTGAAGCATGCCTAAGGGTCCCAACTTTCATTTGCACCTAGTGTGGAAAAAGTATTGCCTCAGAATTGTTTTCATTAACTTTGAAAGTTAGGGTGGGGTAGGGTGTCGGACCCCAACTTTGGATCAATTTAAAAAATCCGTGCTATAACCCACCTTGATTTTTCAGTGAAGCATGCCTAAGGGTCCCAACTTTCATTTGCACCTAGTGTGGAAAAAAGTATTGCCTCAGAATTTTTTTTATTAACTTTGAAAGTTAGGGTGGGGTAGGGTGTCGGACCCCAACTTTGGATCAATTAAAAAAAAAATCCGTGCTATACCCCACCTTGATTTTTCAGTCAAGCATGCCTAAGGGTCCCAACTTTCATTTGCACCTAGTGTGGAAAAAATATTGCCTCAGAATTGTTTTATTAACTTTGAAAGTTAGGGTGGGGTAGGGTGTCGGACCCCAACTTTGGATCAATTTAAAAAAATCCGTGCTATAACCCACCTTGATTTTCAGTGAAGCATGCCTAAGGGTCCCAACTTTCATTTGCACCTAGTGTGGAAAAAGTATTGCCTCAGAATTGTTTTATTAACTTTGAAAGTTAGGGTGGGGTAGGGTGTCGGACCCCAACTTTGGATCAATTTAAAAAAATCCGTGCTATAACCCACCTTGATTTTTCAGTGAAGCATGCCTAAGGGTCCCAACTTTCATTTGCACCTAGTGTGGAAAAAGTATTGCCTCAGAATTGTTTTTATTAACTTTGAAAGTTAGGGTGGGGTAGGGTGTCGGACCCCAACTTTGGATCAATTTAAAAAAATCCGTGCTATAACCCACCTTGATTTTTCAGTGAAGCATGCCTAAGGGTCCCAACTTTCATTTGCACCTAGTGTGGAAAAAGTATTGCCTCAGAATTGTTTTTATTAACTTTGAAAGTTAGGGTGGGGTAGGGTGTCGGACCCCAACTTTGGATCAATTTAAAAAAATCCGTGCTATAACCCACCTTGATTTTTCAGTGAAGCATGCCTAAGGGTCCCAACTTTCATTTGCACCTAGTGTGGAAAAAGTATTGCCTCAGAATTGTTTTTATTAACTTTGAAAGTTAGGGTGGGGTAGGGTGTCGGACCCCAACTTTGGATCAATTTAAAAAAATCCGTGCTATAAACCACCTTGATTTTCAGTGAAGCATGCCTAAGGGTCCCAACTTTCATTTGCACCTAGTGTGGAAAAAGTATTGCCTCAGAATTGTTTTATTAACTTTGAAAGTTAGGGTGGGGTAGGGTGTCGGACCCCAACTTTGGATCAATTTAAAAAAAATCCGTGCTATAACCCACCTTGATTTTTCAGTGAAGCATGCCTAAGGGTCCCAACTTTCATTTGCACCTAGTGTGGAAAAAGTATTGCCTCAGAATTGTTTTATTAACTTTGAAAGTTAGGGTGGGGTAGGGTGTCGGACCCCAACTTTGGATCAATTTAAAAAAATCCGTGCTATAACCCACCTTGATTTTTCAGTGAAGCATGCCTAAGGGTCCCAACTTTCATTTGCACCTAGTGTGGAAAAAAGTATTGCCTCAGAATTTTTTTTATTAACTTTGAAAGTAAGGGTGGGGTAAGGGGTCATATCCGAAATTTGGACCTATTAAAAAAAATCTAAGATATACTACACCCTGGATTTTTTTTTCAAGCAGACCTTAGTTCCAGAACTTCCGTTTGTACCTGGTATAGAAAAAGGACTTTGATGAGCTCTTTTTGTCATCTTCGGTATGTTTCAATTGAACAATCACCCTGTCGAGGTATTCCTTGTTTTTTCGCCCAACGATAGCATGCTTTCAACAAGTCCATTAGTCATCTTTTCATGTTAATATAGCTAATGAACATACTTTATAGGAGTTACATGACGGGTGTCTAATGTGGAGCAGGATCTGTTCACCCTTCCGAAGCACCTGAGATGACCTCGGGTATTGATGGGTTCGTTTTGCTCAGTCTTTAGTTTTCTATGTTGTGTGTGTGTACTGGTGTTTTGTCTTTTTGCCATGTTTTTTCGACTTGTGAGTTCTAAAATATCCTCTCTTTAATTACTTCGAAAGTGAGCAGACCCTAACATAGCAAAGAGAATACTATAATAAAAAGATGACTGCGAATGAAACTGTGCAGGATCAAGGATCCTACCAAAATTTTATAACCATATGAGAACAATGGAAGTTCCAATCGTAGTGTACAGAAATTGTTTAGAGAAATTTCCCCCTTGATCTGGATGAATTCCAACTTAGGGCTCACTATAACAAACGAATTAAAGTAGACACGACTACCCAGGAAACATGCATACGCGACTACCTAGCCAGCCTCAATGATTAATGTGTATTGCGTTACTTGCACTAGATGGTTTTTTTTAAGATACTGGACTACGGTAAATCTCGGATTGCAAAATATAAGTTGGAAATATTAGACACACACTTTAATTTGCAAAGACTACATGTAGGAGTTTGACACGAAGAATGGTCACCAAATTTTACTGGCCTTTACTCTGTCGAAAATAACATACCTCAGCTGAGGTAAAGATAAATGTACAATCTTTGGTGTTCTATGGATTAATTTTTCGCGACAGACTGCCTAGATTAATCAATGGTGTTCCCAACAAGTAAACGAGTAATTGATTGTGACATCACGTTTATTGTTAAGGAAATGGATGGAGATATGATGGCCAAAGAAGGGTTACCACAATGATTATCCATTGCCACCACAATCTTTGTAAATGAACGGAGTCAAATCAAGAACCGGTAGCTAATCTTCAGAACAAGACATCATATGTGGTGCATCATGTGAACTCAAAGAGATATCTAGCCCAGGGGTTGAAACTTAGGAAGCTACATAAAGTTATCAGGTTCAACCAAAGCCCACGGTTGAAACCTTACATTGACAAGAAAACGAAACTCTGAGTCGAACCTATGGCAACATTTAAAAAAGAATTCAATAGGATGATGAAAGTGTTTGCAAAAAGCATGGAAAATATCAGGAACCGTGTTGATATCCGTAACAACACGAAAGCTTTAAAACTAGCAATCATCCCCAAATTCAAGAAACGGACTATATTTAACAAATTATTGGCTGTAATCCACAGGACACGAACCAAGTTGGTAATTGAAAACCAATCTACCTACGTTTTGAGATCTTGGACCTGCTAAAAACTGATGACTGATTTTGAATATGTCTACCTAAAACCCCAGTACGGAACGCAAGCCACGATCTGCTTCACACACAATACTTACAGTCTCGTTTGCATTATTCATACCACAGACATTTACAAATAGATATAGGAAGATGTGGTGTGAGTGCCAATGAGACAACTCTCCATCCAAATAACAATTTATAAAAGTAAACCATTATAGGTCAATGTACGGCCTTCAACACGGAGCCTTGGCTCACACCGAACAACAAGCTATAAAGGGCCCCAAAAGTACTAGTGTAAAACCATTCAAACGGTAAAACCAACGGTCTAGTCTATATAAAAACGAGAAACGAGAAACACGTATAAATTACATAAACAAACGACAACTACTGTACATCAGATTCCTGACTTAGGACAGGTGCAAACATTTGCAGCGGGATTAAACGTTTTAATGGTACCAAACCTTCTCCTTTTCTGAAACAATAGTATAACATCACAACGTAGAAAACACACGATAAAACATCAATTGGAAGGCTTAACTCAATCAAAACGTAAATTAACACACTATGAACGAATAAATTCGATCTGTGATACCTGAAAGTAAATACATAGTTAATAAAATATTAGGGACAAACATTCAAGGCCAAAAGCAAACAAACAAGTCCAAATGGCAAGACATCACCGCGAAATATTTAACCCTTAGAAAATAATCACTTTTGAAAAACCGGTTTTCATAATATATACAGGTAAATGAAAATAACTTTGTCGTTTTAGGTATACTTTTCTGTATATATAAAATCTTCCAATAATTAGGAATACCAAGAAAGGTCTGTCATATAAATACCTAATTAACACTAGATACATAAGGGTAAATATCAACAATAAAACTTCCTGTACAGATTAAAGGAATACATATATAAAATGTGCATCAGTGGTACGAGATCTCCAATTACCCGACTGAACAAAAATCCAAAGTTTTACTACGGTCAACAAGAAAGTTCTTGGAATCTTTAATGAGCCGGCTGTCCAATCTAAGGTATTCTCCACGTTGCCCAAGGTACCAGAGATAAAGGCAGATGTTGCGTCTAAAATGGCCAATCGCACTTATGCACTAGACCCGTACGAACTTGTCACATTAGTGTGAGGGATACCTGATGTGTCACATTGTCCAAATAACTATTGCCGATTGGCCAAACTTAGATATTCTCCATGTTTGCCATAGTACCAGAGGTAGAGGGAGACATTGCCTCTAAATGGACTTGAGCACTTGATACTCTATACCCGTTGCTTATTCTCCTCCGACAAATCTTTGGACTTTTGATATTGGTCTTTCTGGTACAAGTTTATTCACAAAGATCTTGGCCACATCTTCCTCTCTTTCTGGATTTTACAATGTGTATAACAAAGTGATTCTCTAGTTAACACCTTGTCGTCAAAGCAATAATGATATAGTAAATTCCGGGTGGTGTGTGCTTCTGGTATAATTTGGTGTCTGGTTTGCAGTCATTCATTTGGAATCAGTGACTCATGATTTTTTCGACCGAGATCTGTTTCTGTTCATTGATTTTTTAGAAAGTCTTTGAATAGTTTTCTACGATCCTCACAATTTTTTCGACTTGACGTCCTCAGTGTAGTGGCGATAGGAGACATATAAAATATACAGCCGTTCAAGCCAACCATTTAATAACATCTTATTTTGACTTCCGCCGAAGACGACGTCATTGACGTACCGACGTCGATAAGCGAAAGTAAAATAAAAGAGGAACATAGTTAGCGCTATTTTCACGACATTATCCTGGCCCATAAAAGAAAATAAATACAATTATATAAAAAAAAAAATTTTCCAGTTGCCAATTAATGACTTTAAATCAAATAATTCTCAAAAAAAGTCCATGGTAACGGAATAAAATGAAATTAACTATATATAAACTGTTAATATTAGATTTCACTGAATTTAACTTTAATTTTCACAAGTTATTGTTCATGTATCCACTTGTGAATTCTTTCATTCGCTCGTACTGATGCTTCTGTCAATCTGATTTTCGGCAATGGCGGCGGGTCAGGTGCCCTGTGTGGTTTCCCAATAACTTTTCGGAAGTTATACATTTGTGTAGAACCTTCTTCACGTACTGGCTAATGCATAGAATCCAATATGTTTGTCTCATCCGAGTTACTGTAGCTAGTACTCCAGGATGTTTCAATGTTTCATGTACATCCAGTACAACCAATCGAGTAAGTGGGTGATCTTTAGGTAATAAATAAGGGAATCTAGCAGTCTCTGTCAATGGTTCGTTGTATGAATCCTCCCACCGCAACGAATAGTTCCATTTGTATCAAGAAATAATCTTAACTGTTTCACGAGTGACAATCTTTTGCTGGTCTGACCTCAAGTTTGAAATATCCTCTGAGTATTGTCTCTCCTGACAGTTCATTATCAGATTTCCATGGCTTGTTGTAGTTCACAAGTATCAAGCTGGTCGGTTTTCCTCTGTGATTTTGGAATTATAAAGTTGACTACAAATCTCAGAATAAAGGCGGTCACTCGGATCGTTTTTTTATAAGGTGCTGTATCGAGTAATGTCCATAATAATATCAATTTCAGTTTCCTTTAGACGGTTCCTTTCTTCTGTTGGTGTGTCGTCGTTGTTTTCGTGTTCTACGAAGGATGATTATACGGTACTATTTGTGAGCGTTGACTTCCATGTCGGCCATTTGTCTCATCGGTTAGCAATTTGTGTCCGTTAAACCATAGTGCGTTCTGTAAAAACCGTTCCGCAGTCAGTCCTCGAGTCAGTAAATCTGCTAGATTCTCTTTAATTGGACAATATCTCCATTCATCCTGTGCAGTCAAATTTCTGATCTCATTAGTTCTGTTCTGAACAAATCGTTTTAACTGTCTCGACGTATTCAACCAGTGGAGAACAATTTGGTTGTCTGACCAAAATACCACTTTGTTGCTAGGTAGGGTAGTTCTGGTGTGGCCAGAGGCGAGCGCCGATAGGTGCTACCATTAGTTCTAGTTGTGGAAGAGTCAATTTCTTTAGTGGTGCTACACGATTCTTCGCCATTACTACTACTAACTGACTTACATTAAAATATATGCTACTGCTCCATATGGGCCCACACTTGCATCGACAAAAACATGTAATTCATTGTGGTCCATGTTGACTGACGAGCTGGTGAAATAGTGTCTTTCCATTTCTGCAGTTGTTGTGATCTTTAAATCTTGGGCAAGTTTTATCTATAGATGTTGTAGTTCCGACGGTAGAGTTATATATGATGATTTGAAATGATGTTCAAAAGGACAGGAGAAATTAATGAAGTCCTGTTATCGCTAAGTGGTCCTAACAATAAAAAGCCAATTTTGGAGCTAACTGCTGTGAGGCAATCACCTTGTATCACCTTATACTATACTATCTTCCAGTAAAAGTCTGATCCTATCAGCAACGAAATTTCAAACTGTTCATGTGAAGTCAGTAGATGCGCAAGTTTAAGGCTTCTCAAATACGGCAGATTTCTCACGTTACGTGTCACAAAATAGGCAAACATGTGTCTACTTTGGCATTTTGTCTGTTTATGGTCATAAAGAGGTTGTTGTCTTCACTTCTCTCCAGGAAACAAGTAGCTGTCATGCGATTAACTCCGTAATCTGTTGTCTGGCCTACTTCTAGAATGTTTATTTCTATTACAATCGATTTGCGTAATTCTATCAAACAAATATTGTGACTGCCATGTTCTCGTGCGATATTTTGCGAATTTCAGGTGGAAGTTTCCCATGCACTACTGGAACTAACAGGGCTCCGTACATCTCTTGCGTTTGACCTATTGATTCTAGTTTCGAACAAACCCTTCAAGTTTGTCTCCATAACTTCTCAGGCTTTGTTAACTGCTTCTATGAATCGGTATTTCCATTAACGCTATATATCATGTAGGCATGAATTATCTTATGGGGCTGTCCAAAACGCTATTTGAGTAAATTGACGGCTGTGGTGTAATTGGCATTTTCAGTGCGAAACCTTCAATAGTTTGGGCGGCGTGACCATGGAGTTGGGCCTTCAAGCTACTAAATTTCTGTATCTCGGTCAAATTACTGTTGTAATGAATAGTTGATTCATACGAAAACTGAACGGTTTGCCATTGCAAAATGTCCCTATGAAAGTGCGGTAAATCTTGTTTCGGTAATCTGTGGTTTTGACTGCTATTTGATACCGAAGAAAAGCCTTGGTTGTACAAATTACTTGCAAGTCACGATGGGAATTTTCCGAAGCTTGCACTCTTAATTAAACATATACTCATCAGACTCTTGTATTTCCTCCGCTTCATCCTCCTCCGACGTCGAATCCAGTATCTTTTCATTTAAATCCACGATTCCACGATAGTCCTCTCTTTCTGTTCAATGGCATCCGCTATCAGTTTCACATCGTCTTTGTCTAAGTCCGAATTCTTTTCAATGTCATCGAATTTCTTTAGTAACTTTGTCACTTGTCCTCTGTGTCCTGCCCGTACTGGTTTCAACTTCTAATCCATTATTTCCAACAGTCACGGCACCAAAATGTAGGGGCAAAGGAGACATGTAAAATATACAGCCGTTCAAGTCGACCATTTAATAACATATTATTTCGACTTCCGCCAAAGCCGACATCATTGTCGTAACGACGCCAACAAACGAAAGTACAATAAAGGAGAAACGTAGTCATTTTATCATCTTACTCTTTTGCTGGAATAGGGTCACTTTGGAAGTGATTAAAGAGAGGCGAAAGATACCGAAGAGATATCTAAACTCACAAGTTGAAAACAAACTGCCAATACCATGGCAAAAACAAAGCACGACGAAAAATAAACAAGTAAACAAAGCAATGTGTCAATCCGTTTTTCGCAATCTTCAACAAGTCCACATTGAGTTCTCTTTTCTCTGTGTCCGATATCGTCAGTGGGTAGATCCTTTTCTTTTCTAAACCATTCATGTCGATGAATATATGTGGATTGTTTTTCTCAAACTTGGTAATGTTCTTGAGATTCACTGGGAAATCAATCCTTTCAAACGTTCTCTCGTCTCCCATCGCTGGTACTTGTTCACCCGGTCAGGACTTTTAAGGTCTACCCCTTTGTGGTGTATTGACGCCAAAACCGCCCACTTAAAACATTGCTCGTCCTGGATCTTCACGTCCTTGATCGCTTTATTGTCTGCCAGCCAATTATGTGAGACCTACTTTTGAGATCCGGCAATTGATCTATATTTGTCGATATCAAATTTTATATTAATCAGCTCTTTCTGTGCCTTATCACTTTTATCCTATGTCCAAATTGCAAATTTCTCTCCAAAGCTATTATACATCATTTTCAACATACATGTATCTTCAAAGTTGGTCGCCTTTGTGAATACTTTGTCCAGCAATGAATGTTTACTAAGCTTCTTCTTCTTCCTTCTGATCACCAACCATCTTTTCAATCATACAATGTAAAATCACACAATCCATCTAGACTGTGAGTTTAATTGTCCTTGAGGCAAATAATCCATCCAAGGTTTTTTCCTAGGGTTTACTACTTCTCTTTCTATTGTTCCTTGTTTCTACTGGTTTTCTCCACAACACTTTTTAACAAAGCAGTCTTTTTCATTCCACTAACACCCTTCATTCTCTGTTTCCGGGTCCACCTTTAAAGTTCCCTGTATGTCTTTTCCTTACCGTCAGCTTTATGTCCGTTTTGTTTGAATCATTTCAATTATATGAGCTTTTCTTATCTTTTAATTTTTTCAAGCAGTTGATTCCTTGCAATAACTGTTTTACTGTTTCAACAGCCAACATCCTTCTTTTTGTTAATGCCATGTCGTTATTGTATATCTTTTTATCATCCTTCTAAACAATTTTTTATCATTTCAAAGTTTATTTAAAGTTTTATACCAACCCCGATACTAGTTACTTATGATGGTGCAGGAAAATAAGTTTCTTATGATTTAGGGTCTATGTGTAAACCGTTACTTTTAACATTGGTTCCCAACAAAAGACCCAGGGGAAAAACCTCGACAGATCTCACCACAGATCCAATATCGAGGTCTGATAATACCTCCTTTCTACGGTCTAAATCTAATTAAAAAATCCCAACTGCAGTACTTGTATTCTGACTACATGCATATGACAGATAGACTATAAGGTTTTACCGACCAAAAGGCCAAGATGTGTTAACTTACAGAAGATCCATATCATACTCTCCAAATTGGGGTCTGAGATTACTGACCCCTTACCATCACTTAATTAAAAGTTTCCTACGACAACATTTTGATCCGCACATGATGCAAATTAAAGGTGTTAGACCACTAATTCAACATCCCCATCTATTCAACCATTTGTTTTCATTTTCACAGCTTTCTAAATATGTTACCTTAAGATTAACTTCATAGAAGGAAGGTATATCTTGAATTGGATAATTTTAGTTTATTTTGGTATTCTACATTTACAATACAATTTGTATAAAATGACTCGGCTCAATCAGTTTGAAAAATAAAATGGTTGTGGTTATTATAAAAAAAGAAGATGTGGTATGATTGCCAATGAGACAACTCTCCACAAGAGACCAAATGACACAGAAATTAACAACTATAGGTCACCGTACGGCCTTCAACAATGAGCAAAGCCCATACCGCACAGTCAGCTATAAAATTCAAACGAGAAAACTAACGGCCTAATTTATGTACAAAAAATGTTTATGTTTGGTTCTGCTGTAAACTATCTTTTTATTACTATCTTCATTTGTCCCTAAAAACAGAGATGGTATTAAAGAACAATTTTATGGTTTTTCGTTGATTTGAAACATGCATTTTATTGCAGACGTTTTTGAATCACGAAGGTAAATCATAAGCACAATAATTTATTATTTTATTGTTTTAACCTTTAATTGGAAAGAAAATATTTTCATGTGACCTTCTATATACAGATTGTGATGCAGAAGAAGCTATTAGACGAAAGAAATCAAAATCATCCAACAACATTCTTTCTTATCTGCAAGAAAAGAAGGAAGTAGAGATGGAAATAAGGAAAGAGGAGATGGAAATGAAGAAACAACAACTACAGTTTGAGAGGAGAAATTTGAGTTGGAGAAAACGAGAGGAGACAGAGAATGGATATTGAAAGACAGGAAAGATGATGATTTTGAAATGTTTAGAAAGCTCGCGGACAAGAACTGAATTAGCTGAGATTTTTGTAAATAGGAAAATAAATTATTCTGATATTTTACAAAATATTTATTACTCTAAGTTTGCTGTAATTTTTCATCATCATTGTGTCATATTGTGCGACTCGTTAATGATATCGTAAAATGCTTGGTTTAATTTTGTCTTGGTGGGTTGTTGACTCGTGGTCTCCTTGAAATAAGATGCCACAGCTTAGTTGTACCCATCCACATTTGACGTTATCCTGTTCCAAGACAGGAGTACCTTTGTTTGTAGTTCTTGTGTGACTGTCTTACGTTTACCTTTTATTATGCCCCACCTTTGATAGTAAAGGGGCATCATGTTTTCTGGTCTGCATGTCCGTCCGTCCGTCTGTCTCGTATCAATTTAAGTTTTGGTAAGGAAAGTTAATGATGATGTAGAACTTAGTACACATGTTCCTCATGTTATGATCTTTCTAAATTGTTTGCTGAATTAAGTTTTTGACCCTAAATTTTACGGTTCAAAGAAAAATGATAGTGTAAAAACAGTACATTCTAAGGTTACATTTTTTGTCAAGGTTGTTCATGATGAAGATGGAGTCGCATCAACTTGAAACTATGTACAAATGTTCATATGAGGATATTTCCTATTATTTCAAAAGGGAAATCATGAAACTTCATTTTTCCTTTTTTTCTTTTTTTCAAGGGGAAGATGTAGTATTTTCTAACCAAATTAAATCGGAGATGAGAAGGCTGGTAAAAACTGATAACATATACGCCTTCAAGGAATTTCTTGCAACATATCTATGAGAAATTTATAATCGAATAAAAAGTTACACCCTTTCAATTTTATTTAGACGTGCCATATGGTCTGGATCTTGAATTAGACATTTAAAATTTAATATTTTCAACAATATTTATTTTATTTTCAAGACAAAGTTCACATCAATTGTACAACAAAAACGAATTACACGTAGTGTATATAGCTTCATCCAGACAAATAATTTTCCAAACTTGGTGGATCTATGTCAAAATAATGTCCAGTCTCGCTACCGTATAGACAAGTATGACAATTTACAAGAATAGTGCCAACCAAGTAATATTTCCCTACAGGTTGCAAATACAACTTCAAGTTTTTCTTATAGTCCAAAAATGCAAACAAAGTCAAAATGTTGCCAAAAGTCCATTCCACACATGTTCTCACGGCAGACATTTTCTTATTGAATCGTGCCTGTGCTGCTGGAATGACTTCTCCTCGGAAAGGTTTTATAATGTGTGTAGTCATGGGGTAAGCCGGATCACCGTAAATAACATAAATGTCACCAGTTGGGGTTGTCATATGTGTCTGAAGTTCTCCACAAATACCACTCTCTCGTAGTAGACCGGCATCATGCCTTCGACCTTCAATCGGATCATACATGTTTGCTACAAGTCCATTAGGAGCAACTATGCTTTGAAATTTTATAGCGTGGACTCTTTTATGACCATTAAACAGAATGCGCTGATTTGTAGTTGGTCTACATAAGGGTCGAACGGTCCCATTAATGAAACCCCAACAATTAAGAAGAGGTGCATCTCCAGCTGCGTATTCCTGTAAATGCCAGTGCGATAACCAATTACTGTTTAAATCATGTAAGAGATAGTTATGAGCATCGTAGACAAAGTTCAATACTGTATTAATGATTATAGACATAGCAGTTTCAGAGCGTCCGAATACAGATTTAAGGTCTGAAAGGCGACTAGGATAAGCTAATCTACGTAATAAAAGACATAAGGCTTCTAGACCGGAACACACCGTTCGGTTGTCACATACAAAAGAATCTGGGATACCCAAGGCTGTACATAAATTTGGAATGTCATCTTTTTCAAAACGGAACAATTTCTTGCAAGCCTCTGCAGATAATTCATCAAAATTAAAAGCATCTCCTGAATTTGAATTGTCCTTATAACATGAAAGAAGCAATAACTCGTCCTCTATTTCCTCATCCATTGCAGCTAGCAGACGAAAATTGGCCATCTTGCCGATGAATGATATTCTCCGATTCGATAATCGTGCCCAATCGAAATCTCCGTTAAATTGTATTTACATGTACCCGTACAAGTTGCGCCATCTATTAGACATGAACGTGTACGTGTATGTGTACTTGTACGTGTATTTCACCCGTACAAGTACACGTACACGTTCAACTGCTAAATTTCTCTAATAACTTAGATTTACTGTAGGCGACTTATTTTCTCGAGAAATGTATTTTGGGAGTTGAAGATCATCGTTAATATGTAAAACTCATATCTATTCGTATGGGAACAAAACAACAACATAAGAAAATAGCGACACTATATTGCCTCAAAATAGGACAGAATGGGTTAAACACGAAAAAAAATGTATCAGCGAAAATATTGTTTAACAGTATTTTAGTAGTCTGTTTATTTTGATCGTAACACTTCCATCACTTACGACAGGAATCACATAACTGAACCATGTCGAACATGAACTAAACCATAACACTAATGAACCAAACCATGACACCAAATTTTCTGTAATCTTAAATTGTGTGCAAATGTAGGTATTTTTAGGAATAATTGACGGCAGATTTATACCATAACGAAATATGTGATGTAACAGACAGTAAAGAAATAACTGTACTTTATGCATTAGAAACGAACAACAACTTATAAATTTTGACATACGCAAGCATTATTCTGTGTCAAATTATAACTATATGATGAAAACTTTAATGTACTAACATATTAGCCATAAACAAAGATACTTACCAGCTTGAATTTATATTCAGAGGTTCCTTTAGCGAAAAATCCGAATGTTTATATTGTGTCATTGATTGTCAATAAAAAACACTTAACACAACCATGTCTAACTTAACCAAACTATGACAAAATCACTGTACTAAACGCTCCTCGATATGACGACCTTACTACCCGTGCAGTGGACACTTAAAACATATTCAGGAAGATAATATAATAATCAAATAACGACGAACATGCTGAACTAGATCTTATAAAAGCGGTAGTTCACAGAAAGGCATGTCATCTTATTTACACTGATTTTTACGACTTGCGGCAACCACATCTCACTTCACACTTAGCGAAAAAACAGCAAATACCAATTTTCCATTTGTTTTGTATGTTTTGTTTGTTTGACCCGGACAGGGATGATACACGTATAAGTGGTTCGTTTATAATGTTACAATACTTATATTTCTGGTTTGTATCCCTAGGAAATTCAAACAAGTATTTTATTATTGATTTTGTGACCTAAATTATGTTTTGTCTCTACTGTTACCACCTTGTCCTCCTTGTTACTGCCTTTATTCGTTCCTGTTGCCCCAAAAATGTGTAAAATAATTTTGACAATCAACATAACTGGTCTATTGACTAAGTTTCCAGTCAGTATCATTGAAAAGGGACATTATAGTAAATTTCCGCTGCCACTGTCTTGTCTCCCAATTTTTTTAACAGCGTTTGAAAATAAGAAATGTGATGATTTTTCTGATCGTACAGACTATCTGCAATTTTTTGTGGGTAATCTACATAAATGATAAATGTAAATGTGATTTCAAATGAACACTGCCATACAAGTGTGAGCCACACTTTTCATTTGATATTTTCTTTTCTCTTATCACTTTTTCTGTCAGTTAAAAAGTAATAGGATCGACAAAATTGAACACCAGCTAGCACAATATTTAAAAAAAATCGTTGTCGGGTGTTGCTTAGATTGCATATTTTGAAAAAATGTAAACAAAGCAATATGCTATTAGTTTTAAATTTATTTGAATTTATTTTAACTTCTTTTCTTTGTAAAGTTCAGATCCGAATTTGTACTTTATTTTGAAATGACTGATATAATAACGGCTTGCTATACTCATGAGCACGTACACAATGATTTAACACAAATCAATGAGATTATATCTATTCTATATCATACAACATTAGCGGAATACACTATTGTAAGTACAGAGAAAGACATGTAGACAATAGGCAAGTATTGTAAAGGAAGGTAGCAAAATGTAAAACTGGTATTTATAACAGAAAGTAGGAATATAATTCTGCCATGAGACAGTTGAGTTTAGTATTTACCGGCACTACAGACACAATTTGATCTTCCGTACCAGCTAGATATGTAATTTGTAAAACTGATAAAACTGATGCAATATTATTGGCCTCATTGGTAGGGTATTCCAAAGTCGCGCTGCCTCATAATTGAAACAATTATTGCCACTTTGTAGTTCTTGATCTATAGATAAATTTTGTACAGATCAAATCTTGGAAAAGTACAGGACTTTTCGTATTAAAAATACTTAATATCAAGACCTCACCAATGTACACCATACACATTATGAAATAAAATGCATACATTATTTAACAGATTAATAAAACGCTGTGATGGATTCTTTACGATTTTCGAATGCAGCGTAAGTAAAGAACACAAGTGCACATCTTATGAGCTTATAGTAAAAAAAAATGGCGCAGTAAGAGTGTGAAGGTCTGCAATAAATCACTCTCATCAGTCGGACGCTTCGTATAGTGAGAGTACGAATGTGTGGGACATGTCAGTTTCGTCATTTGGGCGCTTCATGAGAGTGTGAAGGTCTGGGACATATCAGTCGCACCACTTATGAGCTTCGTGTAGTGAGAGTGTGAAGGTCTTACATAACAGTCCCATCACTTGGACGCTTCATGTAATGTGAAGTGTGAAAGTCTGACATTACAGTCTCATCACTTGGGCGCTTCGTGCAGTGAGATTTAGAATGTCTGGGACATAACAGTCTCATCACTTGGGCGCTTCGTGCAGTGAGATTTAGAATGTCTGGGACATAACAGTCTCATCACTTGGGCGCTTCGTGTAGTGTGCAGTGTGTAGGTCTTGGACAACAGTCTCATCACTTGGGCGCTTCGTGTAGAGAGATTTAGAATGTCTGGGACATAACAGTTTCATCACTTGGGCGCTTCGTGTAGTGTGCAGTGTGTAGGTCTTGGACATATCAGTCTCATCACTTGGGCACTTCGTGTAGGGAGATTTAGAATGTCTGGGACATATCAGTCTCATCACTTGGGCGCTTCGTGAAGTGAGATTTAGAATGTCTGGGAAATATCAGACTAGTCACTTGGACGCTTCGTGGAGTGAGATTTAGAATGTCTGGTACATAACAGTCTCATCACTTAGGCGCTTCGTGTAGTGAGATTTAGAATGTCTGGGACAAAACAGTTTCATCACTTGGGCGTTCGTGTAGAGATTTGGAAGGTCTGGGACATAACAGTCTTATCACCTTGACGCTTCTTGTAGGAGATTTAGAAGGTCTGGGACATAACAGTGTTATCACTTGGGCGCTGCGTTTAGTGAGATTTAGAATGTCTGGGACATATCAGACAAATCACTTAAACGCTTCGTGTAGTGAGATTTAGAAGATCTGAGACACAATAGTCTCATCACTTGGACGCTTCGTGTAGGGAGAATTAGAAGGTCAGGAACATAACAGTCTCATCACTTGGACGCTTCGTGTAAGGAGATTTATAAAAGAAGATGTGGTATGATTGCCAATGAGACAACTATCCACAAGAGACCAAAATGACACAGAAATTAACAACTATAGGTCACCGTACGGCCTTCAACAATGAGCAAAGCCCATACCGCATAGTCAGCTATAAAAGGCCCCGAAATGACAATGCAAAACAATTCAAACGAGAAATATAACGGCCTTATTTATGTACAAAAATGAACGAAAACAAATATGTAACACATAAACAAACGACAACCACTGAATTACAGGCTCCTGACTTGGGACAGGCACATTCATACATAATGTGGCGGGGTTAAACATGTTAGCGGGATCCCAAACCTCCCCTAACCTGGGACAGTGAAATAACAGTACAACATAAGAAAGAACTATAAAAATCAGTTGAAAAAGGCTTAACTCATCAGATGGACAAAATACAAGTGGACGTGGCAGGGCACCCGTACATCCAACAACAAAAGACACTAGGAACAGATCTGAGAGTACTCGCAGTTATCTGACGGCTAGTTCAAAGCCACTAACAACCAATAAAAAATCATGCATCTAAGACTAAATTATCAATCCGTACACATCCAACATCCAATGGATTTAGTGTAAAGACGTCATAAACAGGCAGAGAAAACATGACCTTGTGCAATGCCAAGATACAGGTATCGACAGATTGTAGATCCATGAATGTGTATATGTATATAACATACTAGTAATATTTAGTTTGCTTTTAATTTACTGATAACAAAATCAATATTTATACCAATAAAACAATATTCAATGATCTTTTACAGTGTTGAATTGGTAACCTTTAGAATAAGTTTATTTAAAGGAGCGATAAGTTTACAAGGATCATTTCTAAATTTCCGGGCACGGTTAACAACATTTCCGTAAAATGAGGATGTGCTATCCCGTTTGAAATAAGTTTTCTACAGGTACAACCAAATTTCAAAACCAAATCTTTATATCTATGGAAAAATTTAGTAAAGGTTTTAAGTAATTTATGGTAACGATATCCCTGGTTTAATAATTTACCAGTAATACATAGATTACGTTCGTTAAAATCAAAAACGTCACAACAGACACGGGAATAGCGAACGAGCTGTGAAATATAAACACCGTAAGATGGTGCCAAAGGAACATCACCATCTAAAATGGAAAATTAACAATAGGAACGAAAAATCGTCCCTTTGTCGTAAATTTTAGTGTGGAGTTTCCGTTTAAAACCGAAATATCTAAATCTAGGAAAGGACAGTTGTTACTGTTTAAATTTGATTTATTTAAAGTAAGTTCCTTTAGTATGTATGGAAAATAACAGTCTCATCACTTGGACGTTTCGTGTAGGGAGATTTAGAATGTCTGGCACATTACAGTCTCAACACTTGGGCGCTTCGTGTAGTGAGATTTTGATGGTGTAAGACATAACAGTTTCATCACTTGTACGCTTCGTGTAGGGAGATTTGGAAGGTTTTGGACACATCAGTCTCATCACTTGGGCACTTCGTGTAGTGTGTAATGTGAAGGTCTGACATAAAAGTGTCATCACTTGGGAGCTTTGTGTAGTGAGATTTTGATGGTGTAAGACATGACAGTCTCATCACTTGGACCCTTCATGTAGGGAGATTTAGAATGTCTGGGACATAACAGTCTCATCACTTGGGCGCTTTGTGTAGGGAGATTTAGAATGTCTGGGGCGTACAAGTCTCATCACTTAGGAGATTCGTGTAGACAGATTAGGAAGGTCTGGGACATAACAGTCTCATCACTTAGGCGATTCGTGTAGACAGATTAAGAAGGTCTGGGACATAACAGTCTTATCACTTGCGCGCTTCGTGTAGGGAGATTTAGAAGGTCTGTGACATATCAGTCTAATCACCTTGATGCTTCGTGTAGGAAATTTAAAAGGTCTGGGACATAACAGTCTCATCACTTGGACGCTTCGTGTAGTGAGGTTTACAAGGTCTGGGACATAACAATCTCATCAGTTTGACGCTTCATGTAGTGAGAGTGTGAATGTCTGGGACATAACAGTCTTATCACTTGCACGTTCGTGTAGGAAATTTAAATGGTCTAGGACATAACAGTCTCATCACTTGGACGCTTCGTGTAAGGAGAATTAGTATGTCTGGGACATAACAGTCTCATCACTTGGACGCTTCGTGTAGGGAGATTTTGAATGTCTGGGACATAACAGTCTCTTCACTTGGGCGCTTCGTGTATTGAGATTATGATGGTGTAAAACATAACAGTCTCATCACTTGGACGCTTCGTGTAGGGAGATTTGGAAGGTCTGGGACATATCAGTCTCATCACTTGGGCGTTTTGTGTAGTGTTTGATGTGAAGGTCTGGCATAACAGTCTCATCACTTGGGCGCTTCGTGTAGTGAGATTTTGATGTAGTAAGACATAACAGTCTCATCACTTGGACGCTTCATGTAGGGAGATTTAGAATGTTTTGAGCGTAACAGTCTAATCACTTAGGTGATTCGTATAGACAGATTAAGAAGGTCTGGGATATAACAGTCTCATCACTTGGGCGCCTCGTGTAGTGAGATAATGAAGGTCTGTGACATAGCAGTCTCATCACTCGGGCGCTAAAAAGATTAAGAAGGTCTGGAACATAACAGTCTTATCACTTTGGCGCTTCGTATAGTGAGAGTGTAAAGGTCTGGGACATATCAGTTTCTTCATTTGAGCGCCTCGTATAGTGAGAGTGTAAAGGTCCGGGACATATCAGTTTCATTGTTTCTGTATTTCGTGTAGTGACAGTTTGAAGGTCTGAAACATATCAGTCTCTTTCACTTGGGCATTTTGTGTAGTGACAGTGTGCAGGTCTTTGACATATCAGTTTCATCACTTGGACACGTCGTGTAGTGACAGTGTGAAGGTGTGGCATATGTCAGGCTCATCACTTGGACGCTTCGTGTAGTGAGAGTGTGAATTTCAAGGTCTGGAACATATCAGTCTCATCACTTGGGCGCTTCGTATAGCGAGAGTATGAAGGTCTGGGACATACCAGTCTAATTACTTGGACGCTTCTTGTAGTGAAAGTATGAAAGTTTGGGACGTATCAGGGTCATCACGTGGGGCTTTACCGGAGAACTAGAGATAAAACGGCGAATCGTTCGCTCCTGAATCCTCATTTGTCACCGTAAGTTGTCTTGCATGGTAAATAGTATGTAAATAAAACCTTTTTATCGTGTTAGATTCTTATGATGTTTTGTTTTGTATTCTTCTTACTATTCATTCTAGGCTTGGACATTATTGTTGGATTTGAACGTTCCTGGTGAAGGTAAACCAAGAAAAGCGCTTCCGACGCACCAAATTCATAAAATGTTATTTCTATTTTAATATATTATATACAGCTGGTCATTCGGTCAGAATGTTACACTACATCCAGACTTTTAGTTTTAACTTAGCAAAGTAATCCGAATAGCTATCATGTCGACACGTACTTGTGGAGTTTACTTTATTCTATTATCAGGATGGCAATGTGTTTCTTGAATCTTTTGATACTTATTTTGCAAGTAAGTGATTATATTAAGACAATAACTAACAAAGTTACTGAGTTAGAACAGTCAAACCAACATACATGTATGTGGTGGGTTAAACATAGTTTTGATTTCTCAATCCACCCCGTTTTAATTTCAATCCGTGAACTGATACAACATTCATGACTTTTCAATCGATATAATCACATCAAACATGAAATAAAGGATGTCACATAATAGGTCTTTATTTTAGTTGATTGACAGCTAGAAATCTGAGGTGCGATTCGATGTCCTATACCGATTTCCCTCATGATACTAGTATTTTTTCCAGTGGAAAACAGACAAGTGGACACATAGACTGGTTGACATGTAGACAGACTGGTGAAATCGTAATCATACTAGTGGATACATAGACTTGTGGACATGTAGACAGACTGGTGGACTCGTACACAGACTGGTGGATACATAGACTGGTGGACATGTAGACAGACTGGTGGACATGTAGACAAACTAGTGGACATGTAGACAGACTGGTGGACACGTAATCAGACTAGTGGATACATAGACTTGTGGACATATAGACAGACTAGTGGACTCGTAAACAGACTAGTGGATACATAGACTGGTGGACATACAGACAGACTGGTGGACACGTACACAGATTGGTGAAAACATAGACTGGTGGACATGTAGACAGACTGGTGGACTCGTAAACAGACTAGCGGATACATAGACTGGTGGACATGTAGACAGACTGATGGAATCGTAATCAGACTAGTTGATATATAGACTGGTGGACATGAAGACAGACTGGTGGACACGTACACACACTAGTGGATACATAGACTGGTGGACAAGTAGACAGACTGGTGGACTCGTACACAGACTGGTGGATACATAGACTGGCGGATATGTAGACAGACTAGTGAATAAATAGACTGATGGACATGTAGATAGACTAGTGAATACATATACTGGTGGACATGTAGACAGACTGGTGGAATCGTATTGAGACTAGTGGATACATAGACTTGTAGACATGTAGACAGACTGGTGGACACGTTCACAGACTAATGGAAACATAGACTGGTGGTCATGTAGACAGACTAGTGGACTCGTAAATAGACTGGTGGATACATAGACTTGTGGACATGTAGATAGACTTGTGGACTCGTAAACAGACTGGTGGATACATAGACTGGTGGACATGTAAACAGACTAGTGAATACATGGACTGGTGGACACGTAGACAGACTGGTGGACTCGTAAACAGACAAGTGGATACATATAATGCTTGACACGTAGACAGACTAGTGGATGCATAGACTGGTGGACATGTAGGCAGACTGCTGGACTCGTAAACAGACTAGTGGATACATAGACCGGTGGACATGTAGACAGACTGGCGGACACGTACACAGACTAGTGGATACATAGACTGGTGGACATGTAGACAGACTTGTAGACACGTACACAGACTAGTGGATACATAGACTGGTGGACATGTAGACAGACTGGTGGACTCGTAAACAGACTGGTGGATACATAGACTGGTGGACATGTAGACAGACTGGTGGACACGTACACAGACTGGTGGATACATAGACTGGTGAACATGTAGACAGACTAGTGGATACATAGGCTAGTGGACATGTAGACAGACTAGTGGATACATAGACTGGTGGACATGTAGACAGACTGGTGGACTCGTACACAGACTGGTGGATACATAAACTGGTGGACAAGTAGACAGACTGGTGGACTCGTAAACAGACTGGTGGATACATAGACTGGTGGACATGAAGACAGACTAGTGGATACATAGGCTAGTGGACATGTTGACAGACTAGTGGATACATAGACTTGTGGACATGTAGACAGACTGGTGGACACGTACACAGACTGGTGGATACATAGACTGGTGGACATGTTGCCAGACTAGTGGATACATAGGCTAGTGGACATGTAGACAGACTAGTGGATACATAGACTGGTGGACATGTAGACAGACTGGTGGACACGTACACAGACTAGTGGATACATAGATTGGTGGACATGTAGACAGACTTGTGGACCCGTATTCAGACTACTGGATACATAGACTGGTGGACATGTAGACAGACTGGTGGGTACATAGACTGGTGGACATGTAGAGAGGTTGCCTATCCTGTTGATGCTTGAATAGATACATCAGGCCAATTGTAACATCCAAGTTACAAATAATTGTACTATTTGTGACTTACCGTGAAGCTGTGTTTTGTTCCACACAAGTGAACTGTCCATAAGGGCATATCCCTAGAAAATTATCAACATCAGTAGCCATGTAAAGAGCCATGTAGAGCTATTTAGACGGAAAAATCAATTAGCGTATATCTAAAAGACGGTCATGTTGAGCTCTAAATAAACGCATCATAGATACCAGGATTAAATTTTGTATTTACGCCAGACGCGCGTTTCGTCTACAAAAGACTCATCAGTGACGCTCGAATTCAAAAAGTTAAAAGGCCAAATAAAGTAAGACGTTGAAGAGCATTGATGACCAAAATTCCTAAAAGTTTTGCCAGATACAGCTAGGGTTATCTATTCCTGAGGTAGAAAAGCCTTAGTATTTCAAAATTCAAAATTTTGTAAACAGTTAATCTATAAATATGACCATATCAATGATAATTCATGTCAGCACAGAAGTGCTAATTACGTACTGGGCTGGTGATACCCTCGGGGAATTAAACTCCACCAGCAGTGGTATAAAAGTCATGCATGACTTCTCGCATTGACGTTTCTCCGTCAAGGTGAGTTATATATGACATTACATGGCTACTTGGGTTGACAGTAAACCAACGTCACTAATGAGCTCTACATGGCACTACACATGGCTGATCGTATTGACGTTTTTCCGTCATGTTGAGTGCTAAATGACATTGAATAGCTACTCGCATTGACGTTTGTCGTCATGGTGAGCTCCATATGACATTACATGGCAACCGGGAATGACGTTTGTCCGTCATGATGAGCTGTACATAGCTCTACATTGCTACTCGCATTGACGTTTGTCCGGCATGCTAAGCTCTACATGGAACTACATGGCTACTCCAATTTACGCGTATCCGTTATGATGAGCTCCACATAGCACTACATTTAGAGATAAGAAGAGGTGGTATGATTGTCACTGAAACAAATCTCCACTAGGGTCCAAATGACATAGAATTTAACAAATCATATCACCGTACGGCCCTCAACCATGAGCAAAACCCATACCGCACAGTCGGATACAAAATGTCTGTAATGATAAGCATTACATGGCACTACAATGCTAATCGTATTAACTTTGTCCGTCATGATGAGCTCCAAATTGCACTGCATGTTTATTCGCATTGACGTTTGTCCATCATGGTGAGCTCTAGGTGGCACAACATGGCTTCTCGCGATCGCGGACATTTGGCCGCCAATGGCCTATCATGAGCTCTTCTACATGGAACTATACATGGTTACTTTCACTGACGTTTGTCTGTCATGATGAGCTCTAAATTGCACTGTATGGTTACTCGCATTGACCTCTGTCCATCATGGTGAGCTCTACATGGCACAACATGGCTACTAGAGATCATGTTGACGTTTGGCCGTCATAATGAGCTCTACATGGCACTATACATGATAACTTGAACTGAAGTTTGTCTGTCATGGTGAGCCCTAAATGGCACAACATAGCTACTCCCTATCGCGTTGACGTTTGGCCGTCATCATGCGCTCTTCACGGCACTATACATAGTTACTCGCATTCAGGTTTGTCCGTCAGTAAGGAGATGTGGTATGATTGACAATGAGACAGCTATCTTCCCAAGTTCAAATGAAGTGGATGTAAGCAGTAATAGGCAACCTTACGGACATGGCTACTCTCGAAGACGTGGGTCAGTCATTATGAACGTTTGTTTGTCATGTTGAGCTTTACATGCCAATATAGATTGCTTCTCGCAATTACGTTTATCCGAAGAGTTTTACATTTAATTCAATGTACTATACATTGGCTACTCGCATTGGTGTTTGTACGTCATGATGAGCTGTATATGACACTACATGGCTACTCGGGATGACGTTTGACCGTCATGATGAACCCTACATGGCTACTCGCTTTGACGTGTGTCCGTCATGATGAGCAGTACATCGTACTACATTACTACTCGCATTGACGTTTGTCCGGCATGCTAAGCTCTACAAGGAACTACATGGCTACTCCAATTTACGTATGTCCGTTATGATGAGCTTTTACATAGCACTACATATAAAAAGAAGAAGAGTTGGTATGATTTTAATGAGACACCATCAGAGACCAAATGACATATAATTCAACAACTATGTGTCACCGTACGGTCTTCAACGATGAGCAAAACCCATACCGCATAGTCAGCTTCAAAATGCATAAAAGCCCCGAAATGACTCTCTTTGATGTTTGTCCGTCATGTTGAGCTATATATACATGGCATTATAGATGATTGCTTGCACTGACGTTTATCCGCACAATAGACAAAACCAATCACCAACATTCGACTCCTCCGAAAAATAGACGTAGAAGAAAAGAAAACAACAACGAACAACGTATTGTCTAGATAGGCTGACTTGTTACAGACACATATTATTGTGGTGTTAGAATAGAAATAAGAAGAGGTGATATGATTGCCATTGAGACAACTATCCACACGAGACCAATGGACGTCTTTCAACAATGCGCAAAACCCATACCGTGGAGCAAACTTAAAACGGTCTCGGCCAGACAAAATTTTGAAACTATTCAAACAAATAATTTAACAACCTAATTCATGCCAAAATTAATAAACAAAAGAAAACAAATGTAGCAGACAGCTACCAACGCCGATAACTGGAATACAGGCTTCTTATTTGGGACAGGCACAAACAGAATGTGGCGGGATTAACAAAGTCTATGAGCGCTTTACCCTCCCAAAACCAGGAACATGCAATGGTGTAACAGCTAAGACAATACAGTAGAACTCAACTGAAATGGCTTTTCTCATCGGATTGGCACGATGACAAACCTAACAAAAGGCCAAAGTTTCGATCTAAGGGTACTCGCAGTCACTGCAAACTACATGTAGTTCCAATTTCAACTCAGAAACATACCACGTTTCCCCGTACTAAAATTAGAAAAGCACCACCTCCACCCGCCCCTAGGCTTTACTAGTCCATATATCGGAAACGAAAAGCACACACTAAAAACTGCATAGCGCTGCTGCCAAATAGATGACCACTAACTCGGAGACAGTTGTTATCCATTAGTTTGATTTGTTTGAGCTTTTGATTTTGCCATTTGGTTAGTGACTTTCCGTTTGAATTTTCCTCGAGTATTTTTGTTATTTTACTTTTGGTCAGTCTCTTTAGTTTTCTATGTAGTGTAGTATTGTTTACATTCTCGTCGTTTTCGTTTTTGCCATAGTGTTTCTCTTCGACTAGTTAGTGAGGGCCTGATCGGTTATTTTCGTTCTTCGTGATCGGCGCATTTTCGCTATCGTGATCCGTTTTCTGCAATTTTTTTTTATATTTTCGTGATCCGTGATCATGGAAATTTATTTTCTGTGAATCGTGATTGACAAAAAATCAACTCGTGAATCGTGATGAGACCCCTATCAGGCCCCTCATTAGTTTTTAAAATTATTTTGGTATTATTGCTTGAAATGGCAGTATTTGTGAGTAGCCAGTATGGCTTTTAAATCGTCGGATCATCGAAAAAGGACATTTTACCTGTAATAGTTAATATATCATATAGTCCTTGCTGTTGAATATTGAAAGAGCTACCACGAGTCTAAATATATCATAACCGTAGTCATTACTGTTAAGTGGTGAATAAGTTGACCTGAGTTTAAATATATCATACCCGTAGTCCTTGCTTTTAAATGTTGAATGACCTATGTACCCTAAGTTAAAACATATTACACCCGTCTTCCTTGCTGTTGAATGAGCTACCCTGAGTTTTGATATATCATACTCGTAGTCCTTGCTGTTAAATGATGAATGAGCTACCCTGAGTTTAAATATACCATACCCGTAGTCCTTGCTGTAGAGTGTTAAAAGAGCTACCCGAGTTTAAATATACCATACCCGTAGTCCTTGCTGTTGAATGTTAAATGAGCTACCCTGAGTTTAAATATTTCATACCCGTAGTCCTTGCTGTTGAATATTGAGAGGAGCTACCACGAGTTTAAATATATCATACCCGTAGTACTTGCTGTTGAATATTAAATGAGCTACCCCGAGTTTAAATATATCATACCTGTAGTCCCTGCTGTTGAATATTGAGATGAGCTACCCGGAGTTTAAATATACCATACCCGTAGTCATTGCTGTTGAATGTTGAATGAGCTACCTGAGTTTAAATATATCATACCTTTAGTCCTTGCTGTTGAATATTGATTGATATCACTCGAGTTTAAATATATCATACCCGAAGTCCTTGCTGTTGAATGTTAAATGAGCTACCCCGAGTTTAAATATACCATATCCGTAGTCCATGCTGTTGAGTGTTGAATGAGCTATACCCGAATTCAAATATATATAACCGGAAGATTTGGACAAATGTGAATTAGAAATAAAGCAAATTCAGACAATATATTTTAAGTGCTATAGTGACAATTTGTTAATCCGTTTATCTCACCTTTTACCTTTCTTTGTGTTTAATTAATTCTATTGTTAAATATATGTTTGTCGTAATGGAAATCACTTTGACGATGACAAGTTAATCCGTTGGACACTAATCCTTTTCTATAGATACTGTTTTTTATATATACTTTTGTATGTTATTTTGTGGTCAGTTTAGGTCTTAGGTCTGGTACTGTCCGGACCTTGCTAATAAAGTTTAAAGTATTGGTATTCCGTCTTTGAGTTACTATAGCCGGAAAACTCCCGGTTATATATTGGTCGAGGTTACCCGCGGCACGATCCTGAGCTAGTTCCCCAAACTAGAATATGAATACCTTCAGAAGTAACAGAATGGAAGGATCCTGGAATTACCAGCCTTGTAGAAATGGACATCCGTTTCCGATGAGAAAAGCAGATACCTGTTTAGACTTTCTGTGCAAATATTGCGGTAAGACATTGAATGTTTTCACATACCATCGGTGTTATGCAGTTAACGCTTATTGTTACAAGTGCAGACATCATGGACATTTTGCCCGTATGTGTAATTTTCACGTTAAGTCATATGAAAACCCAAAACCGAAGAATAAGTCAAAATCAAAAATTCAGAGAGACAGCGACCGAATGAGAACGTTTATTGAGAAGAAACAAATGTCTCAATTTCCGTTTGAAGGACTTGAGGACAAGGAACTCTCCGCTTTTACGTGCTCCACAGAAAGTGAATCAAAACAGCAACTGAAGAAGTTAAAAGCGTCTCATAGAATCTCCCTCAAAGAAATCGCTGTGCTCAAATGTGAAAATTCAAAATATGATTCCGTAATGAAAGAAAATGTGATGTTAATGAACAGTTTGGACGAATTAAATCTGGAACGTTTACAACATGTTCGGCTTATCCAAACGACCGAGCGGGAGTTAGCCGAACAAACATGCAGATCTGAAAATTTTGAAATAGAAATAGTGCGTTTAAAAGAGGAAAACATAAGTTTAACCAACACTAGATACAGATTAACTATGGATTTAAAAAGTAAAGAGATGCAAGACTATAATGTTATAAAAACTTAAGGACATAAAGCTTTATTTAGAGTCGATATAAATATTGCAAGCATAAACATAAGCTCTGAAGAGCTTTTAAAACCGACATAACAACAAGTAAAACAAAACATACATATCAAGTCATGCACACAAAATTAAACATATAAAGCAAGAGTTCATATCAGTATATAAACATGCAGCACAAAAGTTCTTTAAGCATCTTACAAGTTAAGCACACACTGATACATGCAATTATGAGATAAAACACAAAAGCAAAAATAAAATTGTTTGCACATAAAAAGCACATTAAAAGCACAAATTAATAAGTAAGTTACTAAAATTAGCACAAAGCAGCAGAAGCACTATATTAAAGATAACAAAATAAATTTGCCATGCTGAAAATAAAGCATTAAACCAAAAATAATGAACAGAAATTAACTGGTTTTGCAGGCAAAACATTGGCATGAGCTGCCAGACCAAGAATTTATCAAGTTCTTGAATTGATTTAAAGATGATTGCTTACGTAGCTCATCTGGCAGCTCATTCCAAAGCTTAGCACCCGCATACCTTAAAGATTGTAGGCCATATGCAGTTGTTCTTACATGTGGTAGATCGGCTGTATTCTGGTATCTGAAAGAGTAAGTGTTTTCCTTTAAGTGTATTAAATCATGGAGATATACAGGACAATCTTTATTAATAATTTTGAAAACTTCAATAGCCAATGATCGCATTCTTCTTATTTTTAAAGATGGTAATTTTGATTTGCAGAGTAGATCTTCATAACTTGCTGAATAGTCTTCATAGATAAACCTTAGTGCTCTCTCTTGAATTTTCTCTATCTTTTTTGTATTAACCTCCCCACAAAAGTGCCAAACTAGTGGGCAGTAATTAAAGTTGGACATTATGAAAGAATAATAAATTGTTAATTTTCCGAGTTTAGTCAGGTGTTTACCTATTCTTTTAATACATTTAATTGTTTGGATGCTTTTTACATATTATAGAGACATGTTCATTGAAATTTAGTTTAAAATCTATTGTTACACCTAGAAGTTTAACGTTATCTTCACATTCTATTTCATTACCTTCTAATTTAAATTCAGAGACTTAAAATTCAAAATTCCAACGATATACGTGAACATCAAGATTTGCTTCATGAACTTTCAATCGCCGAGAATCAAATTGAAAGCTTGCGTACACACTATTCTCACAATCCGCATCAACGCCAACGACGAGGAGGATACCCACGAAGATAACCGAGTGAAATTGTTTCAATTCGGCAAACTCGGAGACCGAGTTTAGGTGGAGTAGTGGCGAATATAACCCGGAAGATTTGGACAAATGTGAATTAGAAATAAAGCAAATTCAGACAATATATTTTAAGTGCTATAGTGACAATTTGTTAATCCGTTTATCTCACCTTTTACCTTTCTTTGTGTTTAATTAATTCTATTGTTAAATATATGTTTGTCGTAATGGAAATCACTTTGACGATGACAAGTTAATCCGTTGGACACTAATCCTTTTCTATAGATACTGTTTTTTATATATACTTTTGTATGTTATTTTGTGGTCAGTTTAGGTCTTAGGTCTGGTACTGTCCGGACCTTGCTAATAAAGTTTAAAGTATTGGTATTCCGTCTTTGAGTTACTATAGCCGCAAAAAACTCCCGGTTATATATACCATACCCGTAGTCCTTGCTGTTGAATATTGATTGAGCTCCCCGAGTTTAAATATATCATACCCAACATCCTTGCTGTTGAATGTTGAATGAGCTACCCCAGGTCCGAATATATCTTACCCATAGTTCCTGCTGTAGAATGTTGAATGAGCTATCTCGGATCGAGTTTAAACATATCATACCCGTAGTCCTTGCTGTTGAATGTTGAAAGAGCTACCCGAGTTTAAATATATCATACTCATGGTACAGCTGTATATGCCAATTTTCAATGATGTAGTTTTAGTACTCATTATTAAAACAATATGTTAAACATCTTCTCTATAGTAAATGAGATGCTATATTTAAATAATAATCTTAAACCGGTATTAATATAGCTAATTTACAATTCATGATATCTAATATTATTGCCCATGATACAACCATAGGACAAATATGTAACTTAATGATGAACAATTATAACGGGTCACCGTATGACCTTCAAACGTTCCCCAGTTTAGCATACACGTTCGTCTTGACTTTGGCAATATTCTTTGTAGGTAAAAGCAAAATCCAAAATGTTCATTTTAACTGTTCTATTTATAGTAATTGCCATGTTGGTTAGGACACATCTTTGGAAGTAAACACGACAAGAATAGTTACCGTTTATACAAAGAGTTGGTTTGGATTGACAATATGGTTTCAGAGATAAAAAAGTTTACTGATAGAGGTTAGACGGAGAACGCCATGTAATGGACATAACTAGCATTCTGGGATGGATCATCGCCACAGATTCACTTTATTAACTATCAAAATGAAATACAACATTTAAATAGAATACGACTGAAAGCTGTTTGTCAGATACCACACGAAAAATCACAACGGACATATTTTTATATTTGGTTTTATATGGATCAGACTTTTCAAAATAAGGTATAATTGGAACTCGAGCTACAAATTACAATGACAATGACAATATGTAGTAGCAATAACATCGAAAATATTATCAAAAATCTCTGTTAAACAAAATATCAACCTCCAATTTTTATGTAATGGTCCTTGGTATTATAATAAAATGGAACAGACAGGATACTGTGTATCTATTCGTGATGATGAATTAATGTTTAGCGTTCAGTGGCAAATATTACATGTATATCAGGACGAGAACGTGTTAATGTGATATGAATATAAATCCGATTTTGTACTGCTTTGACACTGAGATTATAACAGTACTCTCAGTTTGACACGTTGATCCTGATTAACGTACTAAATCACAGGAAAGAGTATATTAGGCAGGATGACATTCCACCCTTCCGGGCCGGACTAATTATTCTGACTCAAGCAGACCCGTTTTTGCTTTTACTCCTAATGCCGATTGCTTAATTTAGAAGCAGCAAATGCAAATTTTCCAGTCTTCGGTTTGACCCGACCAGTGATCAAACCCATGACCTCTCGCATTCCACACAGAAGCACTACTATGAGACCAACTCGCATCTCTTACATGCATGTATATTCATGGCTTAAAATCACTTATTGCACTTGACAAAACCAGATGAAACGAACAGCGATTTTATTGCTTTTCTTCATCTCCAAATCACAGTGAGGCCTTTTAAAGTTAATCTAAAGATCATACAAGTGAGAGGTTTAGCTAGCTGTCAAACCAGGTTTAATTCACCATTTTCTACATAAGAAAATGTCTGTACAAAGTCAGGAATATGACAGTTGTTATCCATTCGTTTGATGTGTTTGAGCTTTTGATTTTGCCATTTGATTAGGGACTTTTCGTTTTAATTTTCCTCGGAGTTCGGTATTTTGTCATTTTACTTTTGCTTAGTAACATATCTGAAAAATTCCTGTTGCATCATCAACTTCGTCCGGAAAACGTTGCTTTATTAATGATAACTGTCATGCGAGGACATTACCATTGATAACTGATTTAAATATAAACTAGAAAGCTCTTCACAAGTACCAACAAAATTTATTCAGAAAAAGTACCAATACACCACAGGTGAAAAGCCAAGTTGTGATTTTTATGAATATGCCGTACAAGAAACAGTTTGTTTTTGTCTCGGGTGCTGTTCTTTTTTTTATTCTCCCCTTATGCGATGAAGTGAAGACTGTGTTGTCTAGTATAACTTCTAATCGTAAAATCTAATAAAATGTACCAAGTATTGATCTTTATGGATATATCACAATGCGTACAAGAAACTTTTTTTTCTTGGATACTGTTCCTTTTCCCCTCTTTGTGATGAAGTAAAGACTGTAATGTCTAGTTTAACTTCTAATCGTAATATAAAAACTGACCATCACAACAGACATGCTTTCATATATGGACCAGGTATTGTCAAAGGAAGATTGGAATTGACAACAGATCAGTAAACATCTGAATTACATGTATGGCTCTAAAGATATTGTCCCAAAACAACAGATTTCATAAAATTTCAGGCTGTTTTCAAAAGTACTGTGGCATTCGACTTTGACATATAGCCCAAAAAGCATCAAATGTACAGCCGTAGTTAAGATAAATAATGAATGCTATCTCCCAATTTGCCATTTCCAAGGAATATGGGTGAATCAATCAAAGATGACTCTGTCTGAAATACTTTTTGAAATTTTGTGTTGATCTGTCATGTCTGAACCTTTTATAACTTACTGTACAGTATGCGTTTTACTCATTGTTGAAGGCCTGATAGTGACCTATAGTTAATTTAAACATATTCCAAGAGCGGATCCAGGTATCGAGGCAAGGGAATGGGGGAGTAATTGCCTGAAATTGTAGAAATAGGGCTAAGCAAAAGGGAGGCATATTTTATTTTTGACTTAATGCCAAAAACATTTATTTTCCCAATCAAAAAGGGCGTACAGGTTCCCCACTCGAGTCCATCACTGTATTTTATTCAGAAAATAACTAAAATTGATTGGATAGCAGGCTAAAGCCTATATACATCCTCTCAAATTGACCTACAGTTTTCTTTTATCCTTGTCATTTGGTCTCTGTTGGATAATTGTCTCTTTGGCAATCATACAATACCTTCTTATTTTTATATTGATAATAAATTTACGGAGGAAGCAAATAAAAACATACTTATAACACTAATACATATTTTCATTCTAATGATCTTTTATTAATAATTATATCAACAAAACTTCTTATATTACAATATACACAATATATCATTCAAAACAATGCAAAATAGTAACAATCAGTATATATTTTCACTGAAAGTTCTAAATTCATACATAATCATTACATAAAACTTTCAGAATCCATTGATCACAATAGTTGTAAATTGATTGTTTGATAACTGTACCAGGAATTCAACTATAATCTACAGAAACTGAATTGCTCACATGACAACTCTTAACTTTATATGGTCTACATATGTACCTAAACTAATCTTATAGAGACCCTAAGTTTTTTAAGGGTTATAACCCCATAATTATTGGGTAATACTTGATAGTACACAGTAAGGTCCTAAAATTAAAAAAAACACATTGGTGTCCAAATGAAATTAAAGAAACATTTTAATGAATATATCAATGTTTAGGTATAAGGAGTTTCTCAAAAATATTAAAAGCTATGATTTTAAAACTAATTTCCTACAGGGCGATTCTCAAAACAGTTGTACTTATCATAATGAAAATAATTTCCTACAGAGCAATCACTCTGAAATATTAAAAGCTGCTACTTTAAAATAGTGTGCTACAGAGGAGATTACTCCAAAATGGATAAGGTTGCCATGTAGAAATACGTTTATGGAACTACTACAAAATGCCAATTTAAAAATGTTTCTCCCTACCTAGACATACGAAAACTGTTCTGTATATATAAAAAAAAATAAAAATAATTAAAATTCTGTAGTTACATAACTCCAAAAGAGTGAAGACAGACACCTTAATATATGACAACACAAGTAAGTCATATTTAATCAATGCATTGTGCCTCGAGTTTTAAATAAATTTTTTATATCATTCTTTAAAAGTTCAAACAGAAAAGAGACAATGGACCCAGAGTGATGACACAATCTAATATTGCTTTTCAACTTAGGCCAAGTGAGATAAAAAATATGTATTTGTACTTTGATAAGGATTTATAACAAAACAAGTAAAACATTCTGTCACTGTCACAATTGAATAAGACTTAAAATTTAAAATAATTATATTTTCTGAGGGTTGAATGGTTATTTAATATCTTTAAATTACTTATTGAAAATTGTCCTGCAAATATAAGACACAAATGATATAAAAATATATGATTTACAACATGTTGAACACAGGGAGAACAAATTAAAGAAGACACAAAAATATGTAAAATATGTCTTTAAAATACATGTCTTTAAAAACACAGATAGTAAATATAGCATTGACAAATGAACAACTTTGAAAACATATTAATAATTCAATAACCATTTCATTTTAAATATTTGCAAATAAAAAAAAGTTTTGAATATATGATTATATAAAACATGAATATCCTTCTTTTCTGCCTTCTGAAATAAATCAAAAATTACTACAAAAAAATTATGCTGACACAGCCAGGAAAGCTTCTCTCCCATAATACAACATTCCTTTCTAATTGCATTGAAGTTTAGTTTAACAAATTGAATTGATATTTTCTGTATGGCAGAATATCTAAATTATAAAGTCTGTAAATGAATATTATGTAATCAATGTACAGTAAAAAACTAACAGGAATCAATGTACTAAAAGAAACAAATCATAAAATGACATTATAAAAAATACCTACTACATTTAGCATTTAGACAGTAATCCAACAACACAACAAATGAAATATCAATAATAACATAACAATAAACTTAATATGGTATATGTGTGTTCATGGTAAAGTAGTCATACATTCAGTACAATATGGAATGTTTAGCTTACAAATCAAATATTAAAGACAAAACTGATGACCTGACTTATCAAGCAGAAAGAAGTAATAGAAAACAACTAAGATAGAATTACAATGTTTACTAAGTGTGGTACAGTTTTATTTATTGGCATCAACATAATGATTCTACTGCATTTAAATCTTAAATGTTTCTTCTATTCCTGGTCATAAAATTTAGAAATATTCATGTAATAAGAAGTTAAATTAGAAACGAAGAGAAAGTAATGGAATGAATAGCAGTAGATATTAAACATATTAAACAAACACCAATAAACAAGAAAATAAAATAGAAGGTTTTTTTCTTATCTGCTACATGATAGTTACATGTCATAACAAACCACTGACTAAAGAACAAGAGTTTAAAGAAGACATTTCAACATCCCTTGCATGTTTTTCACATGTCATAAAGAACCACTGACTAAAGAACAAGAGTTAAGAAGAAAATGTGTCCTCCTTCTTCATGTGATATGTTAACATCATTACTATAGATGTATGTCCATTATCTGTAGCAATGTTTAAAGGGGATTTCCCATCAAGTCTACACATCTGTGTATCTGCACCTTTATCTAACAATAAACGTACAATATCCTCATGTCCTACTTCACATGCATAAAATAATGGTGTCGTGCCATCTTCTTTTGTCGTGTTGATGTTAGTATTGTGGTCCAGAAGACAACTGACTACATCTATCCTACCCATAAAACAGGCTATGTGTAATGGAGAAGAACCAGCTACTACATCAAAGGCATAGTCTACCGACTTCTTACTGACATAATCTGTTACATGTGATGATGTATTCTCTACCAGGCTATCAAATAATAATTGTTTTCCTTTATCTAATGTGTACCCTGGCTGGTTAGTAAATATATCTGTTAATACTTGTTTACTATGGATACATATATTACAATCAGCATTGTTCTCTAATAGTAACTGTGTTATTTCTAGGTTTCCATTCAATGCACTGAAAAATAAAGCATTACCACCATCAAATGTCCGGGCATTAATATCCGGTTTATGTTTAATTAATAGCTGGACTATACTGGTGTGGTTTCTACTACATGAACTAATTAGTGGTGTAAAGCCATCATTGTCACATAGATCAACGTTAGGATCCTTCTCTAACAGTAACTTTACTATATCAGTATGTCCTTTATGACTTGCCATGAACAGTCCAGTAACTCCATTATCTCTACATTGATCCACATCCACACCATTATGTAACATCCACTGTACCATATCAGTATAACCATAATAACAAGTATCTATCAGTGGAGTATTACCTGATGTACAGCTCTCCTTTGGTCTCACTGTATCCTTGGTATTGGCTAATGTTACTTGTTGTGGTTTGTCTAGTTGTTGTAAGTACTGTAATAACTGTTGTCTGAATGATGATACCTTCATATTATTGTTACTGAATACAACAGTCACCTTTCCTGCTAACCAGTCCTTTATCAATCGTTCTAAATATGATCCTAAATTATCAACTGGTATATCAATCATAAAGTCAAAATTACTGTTCTTGTCATCCGGTGATCTCTGTCAAAAAAATGTTCATGAACTAAATGGCTGTCACCATGATCTATCAAACATTCAATCATTTTCTGACCAAAGTAATGAGCAAGGAAGTCAAACAGTTTATCATGTACAGTTTTATAAATACCATTCTGTTTACAGATAAATGTACCATCTAGAGTGTCAAGTGCTTTCTTTAGATTTGCCTTTGGTATACTGTTGAATTCACAAGCCTCACATGTGTCTACTATGATATGACGTTGTTCATCTGTCATTTTACCCTGGAACCATTTTTCATTTAGCTGATTATTAAAGAGAACACATAAAGCAAGACTACATACTTTATAGTTCCCTTCATCACCATGCTCACTTAACCTGTCTAGCTCATTTTTATAGACATCAAAAGGATTTTTGAAATATTCTTTGACATCTACATCTTCTTTTTTGTGATATAAGGAACATAAGAGTGGGAAAAAATCACATTTAGAAGATAAATCATCAATATCTGTCATGTTTGTACCAATATAGGTTTTTGCTATGTTTGTTTTCTCTACAGATGTAAGACATAACTTATCTGATATTAAATTACATTGACAGGATTTAAAAGGTGATAATATATCAAACTTATCATCTTTATAGACTTGTAATCTACAAGATACAATAATCTTACAACATTTGTCTGCAATAATTGTTTTAATCACAGGTAACAGTTGTTTCCAGTTCTCAACATGTTGTTGATTCGCCGTGAAATTTCCACACATATCATCTACTATGAAGACTGTCTGTTTACCAGGCTGATAATAAGTTTTAATGTCTGCTGGTAATTCCACTGGTATTATATTGTATCCTTGCTTCTTTAAAACAAGTGCTGTGTGTCTGGCAATAAATGATTTTCCTACTCCAGATGGGGCAGTTAATGTCAAGCAACTGTTGTCCTGTAACTGTTCCATGACATAATCACTGGCTCTTGTAGACACAAACATCTTATCTTTCTTTTCCCAGTCTTCTACTTGTTTTTTATTAGCTCTGAAAATATATAAGTGTAACTTATTAAAGAAATTTACTATTTATATGATTATTTCAAACAGACATAAAATAGTGAGTCTATGTTGAAAGTTGTTTCACATTTTGACTCTCAGGACCTTTTATACCTTATTATACCGTACAAGTTTTCCTCATTGTTGAAGACTGGATGGTTACCTGTGAATGTTAACATACTTGTCCTTATGAGAATAGGTGTCTCATTGAATTGGCCATCATACCTCACCAGTTTTCCTCATTGTTGAGGACTGAATGGTTACCTGTGAATGTTTACATACTTGTCCTCATGAGGATAGGTGTCTCATTGGTCATCATACCTCACCAGTTTTCCTCATTGTTGAAGACTGGATGGTTACCTGTGAATGTTTATATACTTGTCCTTATGAGGATAGGTGTCTCATTGAATTGGCCATCATACCTCACCAGTTTTCCTCATTGTTGAAGACTGGATGGTTACCTGTGAATGTTTATATACTTGTCCTTATGAGGAAAGGTGTCTATTTGAATTGGCCATCATACCTCATCAGTTTTCCTCATTGTTGAAGACTGGATGGTTACCTATGAATGTTTACATACTTGTCCGTATGAGGATAGGTGTCTCATTGAATTGGCCATCATACCTCATCTGCTTGTTTTCATAAAATCTAAATTGAAGACTGGATGGTTACCTGTGAATGTTTATATATATACTTGTCATTATGAGGATAGGTGTCTCATTGAATTGGCCATCATACCTCACCAGTTTTCCTCATTGTTGAAGACTGGATGGTTACCCTTGAATGCTTATATACTTGTCATTATGAGGATAAGTGTCTCATTGAACTGGCCATCATACCTCACCAGTTTTCCTCATTGTTGAAGACTGGATGGTTACCTGTGAATGTTTATATACTTGTCATTATGAGGATAGGTGTCTCATTGAATTGGCCATCATACCTCACCAGTTTTCCTCATTGTTGAAGACTGGATGGTTACCTGTGAATGTTTACATACTTGTCCTTATGAGGATAGGTGTCTCATTGGTCATCATACCTCACCAGTTTTCCTCATTGTTGAAGACTGGATGGTTACCTGTAAATGTTTATATACTTGTCCTTATAAGGATAGGTGTCTCATTGGTCATCATACCTCACCAGTTTTCCTCATTGTTGATGACTGGATGGTTACCTGTGTGAATGTTTATATACTTGTCCTAATGAGGATAGGTGTCTCATTGAATTGGCCATCATGCCTCACCAGTTTTCCTTATTGTTGAAGACTGGATGGTTACCTGTGAATGTTTATATACTTGTCCTTATGAGGATAGGTGTCTCATTGAATTGGCCATCATACCTCACCAGTTTTCCTCATTGTTGAAGACTGGATGGTTACCTGTGAATGTTAACATACTTGTCCTTATGAGGATAGGTGTCTCATTGGTCATCATACGTCACAAGTTTTCCTCATTGTTGAAGACTGGATGGTTACCTGTGAATGTTAACATACTTGTCCAAATGAGGATAGGTGTCTCATTGAATTGGTCATCATACCTCACCAGTTTTCCTCATTGTTGAAGACTGGATGGTTACCCTTGAATGCTTATATACTTGTCCTTATGAGGATAGGTGTCTCATTGAATTAGCCATCATACTTCACCAGTTTTCCTCATTGTTGAAGACTGGATGGTTATCTGTGAATGTTTATATACTTGTCCTTATGAGGATAGGTGTCTCATTGGCCATCATACCTCACCAGTTTTCCTCATTGTTGAAGACTGGATGGTTACCTGTGAATGTTTATACACTTGTCCGTATGAGGATAGGTGTCTCATTTGCCATCATACCTCACCAGTTTTCCTCATTGTTGAAGACTGGATGATTACCTGTGAATGTTTACATACTTGTCCTTATGAGGATAGGTGTCTCATTGGTCATCATACCTCACCAGTTTTCCTCATTGTTGAAGACTGGATGGTTACCTATGAATGCTTATGTACTTGTCATTATGAGGATAGGTGTCTCATTGAATTGGTCATCATACCTCACCAGTTTTCCTCATTGGTGAAAACTGGATGGTTACCTGTGAATGTTTATATACTTGTCATTATTAGGATAGGTGTCTCATTGAATTGGCCTTCATACCTCACCAGTTTTCCTCATTGTTGAAGACTGGATGGTTACCCTTGAATGCTTATATACTTGTCATTATGAGGATAGGTGTCTCATTGAATTGGCCATCATACCTCACCAGATTTCCTCATTGTTGAAGACTGGATGGTTACCCTTGAATGCTTATATACTTGTCCTTATGAGGATAGGTGTCTCATTGAATTGGCCATCATACCTCATCAGTTGTCCTCATTGTTGAAGACTGGATGGTTACCTATGAATGTTTACATACTTGTCCGTATGAGGATAGGTGTCTCATTGAATTGGGCATCATACCTCATCTGCTTGTTTTCATAAAATCTAAATTGAAAGTATCCCTTCAAAACATACTTACTAGCAAAACAATAATTTTGGTTAACTATTAGTAATTGTAAAATCATTCAAAACAAGTGAATCTGTGAGCTACTGCTCACTAATGATACCCGCCCGCTAAAAGTATAAGGTAAACAGGAAGTTGTTGAGTGATGAATCTGAAAACGCATCACACGGTATAGCTGACTCATATAAATCCTGAAACCAAATTTCAGAAATCCTTGTAATGTAGTTCCTGAGAAAGATGCGACGAAAAATATTCATGGGACGGACGGACGGACTGATGGATGGACGGATGGACTGATGGACGGACTGACGGATGGACGGATGGACAGACAGAGGTAAACAGTATACCCCACTTTTTAAAGCGGGGTATAATTATATATAAATAGTTTTGGAATTCCTCAAATAAATTGTTTGACCTTGAGTTGAACTGTTAAAGGTTAGAGATCATCTTTAATGGTATGGGACACATTGATTTGAGGTGTTGAATCCATGTACTAAATATGTAAAGCCAGAAAAGAATACATCCTCAAAATCAACTTACTAGACCCTTAAGTCAAAGCTCAAGGTCACATAAAGGTCATGACAATACACAACACATGGTCCCAAGTATCATAAGTCAATATAAATAGACAAAAGTTGTATAATTTGTCTACTGAGATCTGACTGTGCATGGGCATTTGCACGAGTGTGGTAAGGGTACATGTACTTTACTAGTTTTTCCTAAACCCTGTAATGTTGGCCAGAATATAAGAACAAGAGTAATAAGTGAAACTGCGAACTACTGCTCACTGATGATACATTCCCCAAAATACTTGACGGTAAACAGGAAGTTGTTGAGTGATGAATCTGAAAACGCATCACACGGTATAGCTGACTTATATAAACCCTGAAACCAAATTTCAGAAATACTTGTATTGTAGTTCCGGAGAAAATGTGACGAAAGTATTCATGGGACGGACGGAAGGACTGACGGATGGACTAACGGAGGTTGGATGGACTGACGGATGGACGGACAGACAGAGGTAAAACAGCATACCCACTTTTTAAAATGGGGTATAAAATGAAAGGTTTTACTACATGTATCACATAAACTTAACATTATCAATGATCCATCTAATTGATGTCAATGAGGTGAAGGTCAGATATACTCTGTCTCACAGCCATTTAGACTGCAAGGATCCAATATACCAAATATATTTTATCTATTTCACATTTGACAAATTATTTTAGAGGTCAGAAAGCCTTTGATCTGACTAAATATCAAACATACATTGATCTGACTAAATATCAAACATACAAAGCGACAAGCATGTCCAGAGATTGCAAGGTGCAGTCTTTTGTTGTTGTCAAATTATAAAATGTCAAAATACATAAACTAATAATATACTTCTAATATTCTTTGGAATTATTTCACCCAGCTCAGTTTCCATTTTCATCAATTTATCTTTAAGATCTGAATTTTCTTCTTTTCTGAAATCAGAAAAGAATGTTTAAATTATGGTTTATTACACAAGGAAATTGTATTAAAAATGCATTCTATTAATATTAATATGTTCATAATAACATAAAATGCATCATAAGCATTTTCAATTATCACATCAGGAACGCTCTAATGCAATTATTTGATACCTCGCTGTGCATAAATACGTGATTTCAATTATAATTAATATTTCCAAGGGCATAACTCGTTTAACTAGAGGCTCTCAAGAGCCTGTGTCACTCACCTGACTCTACTTTGTTTTTGGAAATCATGTAAAAATAGATAAAAATCATAACAGATACCCAAATAATGATTGAGGCCAAATTTGGTTTAATATTGGTCCCGTTATTTAATAAAATATCCTGGTGGCCATCTTGAACAGTAAATCAGCAACAAAGTAGCAACACTTGGTCAGCACCTCATAAGAAACATTCATGCCATGTTTGGTTTCATTCCATTCAGTGACACTCTAAAAGCAGACATTTGTATGTATTTCCTATAGGGTCCTATGTTAAACTAAGTCCCCCTGGTGGCCATCTTGGATGATGGATCTGCAACAAAGTAGCAACACTTGGTCAGCACCTCATAAGGAACATTCTTGCCATGTTTTGTTTCATTCCATTCAGTGGTTCTCTAAAAGAAGACATTTGTATGTATTTCCCATAAGGTCCTATGTTAAACTAAGTCCCCGCTAGCAGCCATCTTGGATGATGGATCAGCTGCAAAGTAACAACACTTGGTCAACACCTCAAAAGGAACATTCATGCCATGATTGGTTCCATTCCATTCAGTGGTTCTCTAGAAGAAGACATTTGAATGTATTTCCCATAGGGTACTATGTTAAACTAAGTCTCCGCTGGTGGCCATCTTGGATGATGGATTGACTGCAAAGTAACAACACTTGGTCAACACCTCATAAGGAACATTCATGCCATGTTTGGTTTCATTCCATTCAGTGGTTCTCTGAAAGAAGACATTTGTATGTATTTCCAATACGGTCCTTTGTTAAATTAAGTCCCCTGCTGACCGCCATCTTGGATGATGGACCAACTGCAAAGTAACAACACTTGGTCAACACCTCATAAGGAACATTCATGCCATGTTTGGTTTCATTCCATTAAGTGGTTCTCTAAAACAGACATTTGTATATATTTCCCATTGGGTCCTATGTTAAACTAAGTCCCCAACTGGCGGCCATCTTGGATAATGGACCAACTGTAAAGTAACAACACTTAGTCAGCACGTCATAAGGAACATTCATGCCATGTTTTGTTTCATTCCATTCAGTGGTTCTCTAAAGAAGACATTTGTATGTATTTCCCATAGGGTCCTATGTTAAACTAAGTCCTCGCTGGCAGCCATCTTGGATGATGGATCAGCTACAAAGAAACAACACTTGGTTAGCACCTCATAAGGAACATTCATGCCATGATTGGTTCCATTCCATTCAGTGGTTCTCTAGAAGAAGACATTTGTATGTATTTCCCATAGGGTCCAATGTTAAACTAAGTCACCCACTGGCGGCCATCTTGGATGATGGATTGACTGCAAAGTAACAACACTTGGTCAGCACCTCATAAGGAACATTCATGCCATGTTTGGTTTCATTCCATTAAGTGGTTCTCTAAAGAAGACATTTGTATGTATTTCCCATAGGGTCCTATGTTAAACTAAGTCCCCGCTGGCGGCCATCTTGGATGATGGATCGGCTCCAAAGTAACAACACTTGGTCAGCACCTCATAAGGAACATTCATGCCATGTTTTGTTTCATTCCATTCAGTGGTTCTCTAAAGAAGACATTTGTATGTATTTCCCATAGTGTCATATGTTAAACTAAGCCCCCGCTGGCGTCCATTTTGGATGATGGATCGGCTGCAAAGTAACAATACTTGGTCAGCACCTCATAAGGAACATTCATGCCATGTTTGGTTTCATTCCATTCAGTGGTTCTCTAAAGAAGACATTTGTATGTATTTCCCATAAGGTCCTATGTTAAACTAAGTCCCCGCTAGCAGCCATCTTGGATGATGGATCAGCTGCAAAGTAACAACACTTGGTCAACACCTCAAAGGAACATTCATGCTATGATTGGTTCCATTCCATTCTGTGGTTCTCTAGAAGAAGACATTTGTATGTATTTCCCATAGGGTACTATGTTAAACTAAGTCACCCACTGGAGGCCATCTTGGATGATGGATTGACTGCAAAGAAACAACACTTGGTCAGCACCTCATAAGGAACATTCATGCCATGTTTGGTTTCATTCCATTCAGTGGTTCTCTAAAAGAAGACATTTATATGTATTTCCCATAGGGTCATATGTTAAACTAAGTCCCCGCTGGCAGCCATCTTGGATGATGGATCGGCTACAAAGTAACAACACTTGGTCAGCAACTCATAAGGAACATTCATGCCATGTTTGGTTTCATTCCATTTAGTGGTTCTCTAGAAGAAGACATTTGAATGTATTTCCCATAGGGTACTATGTTAAACTAGGTCTCCGCTGGTGGCCATCTTGGATGATGGATTGACTGCAAAGTAACAACACTTGGTCAACACCTCATAAGGAACATTCATGCCATGTTTGGTTTCATTCCATTCAGTGGTTCTCTGAAAGAAGACATTTGTATGTATTTCCAATACGGTCCTTTGTTAAATTAAGTCCCCGCTGACCGCCATCTTGGATGATGGACCAACTGCAAAGTAACAACACTTGGTCAACACCTCATAAGGAACATTCATGCCATGTTTGGTTTCATTCCATTCAGTGGTTCTCTAAAAGAAGACATTTGTATGTATTTCCCATAAGGTCCTATGTTAAACTAAGTCCCCGCTGACCGCCATCTTGGATGATGGACCAACTGCAAAGTAACAACACTTGGTCAGCACCTCATAAGGAACATTCATGCCATGTTTGGTTTCATTCCATTAAGTGGTTCTCTAAAACAGACATTTGTATATATTTCCCATAGGGTCCTATGTTAAACTAAGTCCCCAACTGGCGGCCATCTTGGATAATGGACCAACTGTAAAGTAACAACACTTAGTCAGCACGTCATAAGGAACATTCATGCCATGTTTTGTTTCATTCCATTCAGTGGTTCTCTAAAAGAAGACATTTGTATGTATTTCCCATAGGGTCATATGTTAAACTAAACCCCGCTGGCGTCCATTTTGGATAATGGATCGGCTGCAAAGTAACAACACTTGGTCAGCACCTCATAAGGAACATTCATGCCACGTTTGGTTTCATTCCATTACTGGTTCTCTAAAAGAAGACATTTGTATGTATTTCCCATAGGGTCCTATGTTAAACTAAGTCCCTCGCTGGCAGCAATCTTGGATGATGGATCAGCTACAAAGAAACAACACTTGGTCAGCACCTCATAAGGAACATTCATGCCATGATTGGTTCCATTCCATTCAGTGGTTCTCTAGAAGAAGACATTTGTATGTATTTCCATAGGGTCCAATGTTAAACTAAGTCACCCACTGGCGGCCATCTTGGATGATGGATTGACTGCAAAGTAACAACACTTGGTCAGCACCTCATAAGGAACATTCATGCCATGTTTGGTTTCATTCCATTCAGTGGTTCTCTAAAAGAAGACATTTGTATGTATTTCCCATAGGGTCCTATGTTAAACTAAGTCCCCGGCTGGCGGCCATCTTGGATGATGGATCGGCTACAAAGTAACAACACTTGGTCAGCACCTCATAAGGAACATTCATGCCATGTTTTGTTTCATTCCATTCAGTGGTTCTCTAAAAGAAGACATTTGTATGTATTTCCCATAGTGTCATATGTTAAACTAAGCCCCGCTGGCGTCCATTTTGGATGATGGATCGGCTGCAAAGTAACAATACTTGGTCAGCACCTCATAAGGAACATTCATGCCATGTTTGGTTTCATTCCATTCAGTGGTTCTCTAAAAGAAGACATTTGTATGTATTTCCCATAAGGTCCTATGTTAAACTAAGTCCCCGCTGGCAGCCATCTTGGATGATGGATCAGCTGCAAAGTAACAACACTTGGTCAACACCTCAAAAGGAACATTCATGCTATGATTGGTTCCATTCCATTCTGTGGTTCTCTAGAAGAAGACATTTGTATGTATTTCCCATAGGGTCATATGTTAAACTAAACCCCGCTGGCGTCCATTTTGGATAATGGATCGGCTGCAAAGTAACAACACTTGGTCAGCACCTCATAAGGAACATTCATGCCACGTTTGGTTTCATTCCATTACTGGTTCTCTAAAAGAAGACATTTGTATGTATTTCCCATAGGGTCCTATGTTAAACTAAGTCCCTCGCTGGCAGCCATCTTGGATGATGGATCAGCTACAAAGAAACAACACTTGGTCAGCACCTCATAAGGAACATTCATGCCATGATTGGTTCCATTCCATTCAGTGGTTCTCTAGAAGAAGACATTTGTATGTATTTCCATAGGGTCCAATGTTAAACTAAGTCACCCACTGGCGGCCATCTTGGATGATGGATTGACTGCAAAGTAACAACACTTGGTCAGCACCTCATAAGGAACATTCATGCCATGTTTGGTTTCATTCCATTCAGTGGTTCTCTAAAAGAAGACATTTGTATGTATTTCCCATAGGGTCCTATGTTAAACTAAGTCCCCGCTGGCGGCCATCTTGGATGATGGATCGGCTACAAAGTAACAACACTTGGTCAGCACCTCATAAGGAACATTCATGCCATGTTTGGTTTCATTCCATTCAGTGGTTCTCTAAAAGAAGACATTTGTATGTATTTCCCATAGGGTCATATGTTAAACTAAGCCCCGCTGGCGTCCATTTTGGATGATGGATCGGCTGCAAAGTAACAATACTTGGTCAGCACCTCATAAGGAACATTCATGCCATGTTTGGTTTCATTCCATTCAGTGGTTCTCTAAAAGAAGACATTTGTATGTATTTCCCATAAGGTCCTATGTTAAACTAAGTCCCCGCTGGCAGCCATCTTGGATGATGGATCAGCTGCAAAGTAACAACACTTGGTCAACACCTCAAAAGGAACATTCATGCTATGATTGGTTCCATTCCATTCTGTGGTTCTCTAGAAGAAGACATTTGTATGTATTTCCCATAGGGTACTATGTTAAACTAAGTCACCCACTGGAGGCCATCTTGGATGATGGATTGACTGCAAAGAAACAACACTTGGTCAGCACCTCATAAGGAACATTCATGCCATGTTTGGTTTCATTCCATTCAGTGGTTCTCTAAAAGAAGACATTTATATGTATTTCCCATAGGGTCATATGTTAAACTAAGTCCCCGCTGGCAGCCATCTTGGATGATGGATCGGCTACAAAGTAACAACACTTGGTCAGCAACTCATAAGGAACATTCATGCCATGTTTGGTTTCATTCCATTCAGTGGTTCTTCAAAAGAAGATTTTTGTATGTATTTCACACAGAGTCCTATGTTAAACGAAGTCCCCCGCTGGCGGCCATCTTGGATGATGGATTTGCTTCAAAGTAACAACACTTGGTAAGCACCTCATAAGGAACATTCTTGCCATGTTTGGTTTGATTCATTTCATTCAGCGGTTCTCTAGAAGAAGTTCAAAATGTAAAAAATGTAAAAAGTTAAAGACGACGACGACGGACGACGACTGACGACGGACGCCAAGTGATGAGAAAAGCTCACATGGCCCTATGGGCCAGGTGAGCTAAAATATTGATCAGCACTTATTTTCAAAAGTGTCAAAGACATTGCTCATATAAACCTATGATATAAGTTTCATAAAAGTCTGGCAATAATTGTACACATGAGAGCGCTGACAATGCCAGTTTTCATATAATCAATGTTTCCAATGTGCATAACTCTTTTAAAAATATTTGATCCCCACTGATTGTTAAACTCTCTAAGGACATTGATGATATAAACCTATAACATGAATTTAATAAAAATACTGGCAAGAATTGTACACATTAGAGGTCTCTTAAGGCAATTTTCCATATATATAATCAATATTTCCAAGGGTATAACTCTATTACAAATTATTGATCGGCACTGATTTTTAAACTTTTCAAAGACATAGCTTATATAAACCTATGATTTAAGTTTTATAAAATTCTGGCAAGAATTGTACACATGAGAGTGCTGACAATGCAATTTTCCATATAATTAATGTTTCCAAGGGCATTACTCTTTTAAAAAAATTGATCGACACTGATTTTGAACTCATCCCAGAGATTGCTAATTTAAACCTATGATATAAGTTTCATAAACGTCTTGCAAGAACTGTAAAATGAGTGCGCTAACAACGCAATTTTTTTCAGGTTTCACTGTACCTTAGAGTCTCAAAACATACATGGCATATATACCAAGGTTTTATTTAGTGTCAAAATAATGTATCACATGATGATTTGTTTCAAAGATGCTGTCAAAATAGCGCCATTTCAAAAATTGATAGTCTTGATTTACAATTTATTATCATCACTTATCCAGGAGAATAAAACTTTAACATGTTTAACATTAATGAATGTATATATATTTCTATGAATTATATAACATATCAATTTTTCCTTTTTTTTGGTGAATTTCCTTGTGGAAAGTTATTTAATAGCTAGGCAATCATACCACAACTTTATATTGTTAATGTCAATTGTTCTTTATTTTGGATAACAAAGACTTAAAGGGAATCAGAAATTTTTTCAGTCAGTCTGACATCTCATTAGATTTTGTTTTCAAAATTTGTCATAACTGTAGAAACTACAGCAGATGAAGTCATACAAAGCAGACATCTATCACTCAGGCCATGTCATGCCCTGAAAATTATTGTTTATTCAACAAATGACAATTTGATACTTATTAGATTTTTACCTAATCATCAGAGATATAGAGAGTGCCACTAATGAAGAAGAAAGAATTTCCCTGCAATTTTATTTGGATTGTTGCTGCCAAGACTTCTATTTTTGTCTTGTGTTTCGTGACTGTTCCTTCATAGTACCTTTTAACTTTGTCTTTCTTAGAAGAGAGAATAAATTTTCTTCAGCTATATTTAATTCATGTCACTATTTAAAGGTTACTTTTAAACCCTGAAGAATCTTTTGAACCTGTTTTTGCATCACAGTGTCCAGTGTGGTTTCTTTAACAACAGGATCATTCTTTCCACTGATTCTTCCCAATACCTGTTCATAAATCAAACTAAACATTAAATTGATTACAAAGAATAAATTTATATTCTAAACATGAAAGCACTACTTATCCCTTTTTCTTATCCTATGCTTTTTAACTGTATCAAAATGCAAAGTCCATAACTCTCCGTTAACGGACACCTGGTATTTCTATGTCACATGCACTGCATTCCACAGGGAAAATTATACAATTTCAAGAATTGCTGAATACAAATAATGCTTTCAAAATAAACTAGAGGCTCCCAAGATCCTGTATCACTCACCTGATTCTACTTTGGTTTTGGAAATCATGTAAAAATAGACAAAAATCATAACAGATATCCTAATTATAATTGAGGCCAAATTTGGTTTAATATTGGCCCCGTAATTTAATCAAAAGCAGAAGACTTTTGTAAAGTTTACAGAAATTACCAATACATTCATTGAAATTGTAGAAAATGACTTTATAAGGACAATGACAAATCAGCTACAAAGTAACAACACTTGGTCAGCACCTCAAAAGAAACATTCATACCATGTTTGGTTTCAATCCATTAAGCGGTTTTCTAGAAGAAGACATTTGTATATATTTCCCATAGGGTCCTTTGTTAAACTAAGTTCCCCGTTGGCAGCCATCTTGGTTAATTGATTTGCTACAAAGTAACAACACTTGGTCAGCACCTCATAAGGAACATTCATGCCATGTTTTATTTCATTCCGTTTAGTGGTTCTCTAAAGAAGACATTTGTATGTATTTTCCATAGGGTCCTATGTTAAAGTAAGTCCCTCTCTGGCGGCCATCTTGGATGATGGATCGGCTTCAAAGTAACAACACTTGGTCAGCACCTCATAAGGAACATTCATGCCATGTTTGGTTTCATTCCATTTAGTGGTTCTCTAAAAGAAGACATTTGTATGCATTTCCAATAGGGTCCTATGTTAAACTAAGTCCCCGCTGGCTGCCATCTTGGATGATGGATCGGCTACAAAGTAACAACACTTGGTCAGCGCCTCATAAGGAACATTCATGCCATGTTTGGTTTCATTCCATTCAGTGGTTCTCTAGAAGAAGTTCAAAATGTAAAAGTTAACGACGACGACGGACGACGGACGCCGGACGCCAAGTGATGAGTCAAGCTCACTTGGCCCTTCGGGCCAGGTGAGGAAAAATGTGAGTTTTAAGTATTGCATAACCTGTCATGTTCAATTTAAGCTATAACAAAAACATAGCAAACATATCTGAATTTTCTGTATTGATTTAAATTGTTATTGTAGTTTAACATGTCTAAAGAAATGAAACCATACCTGTCAACCTCTGAAACTGAAAATGCATTGAAGAAGAAATTGTCAGGTCATAACATGTATGACATTTTTTCGGTTCAATTTTAGAGTTTTTTTATATACTATAACATAAACATGTACCACTGAGTTTCCTACAAATATTTACTTTTGTATTGGTTATTTATATAAATATTTATCATTAATCAAATATCTTTCTAAACAAAGCCATCTTATTGTTTTATTCACATTACTTTGTATTAATGAATGTCATAAACCCCAGCTTTATATGTAATTAGAAATCAATTAAAGCTAATGTGCTCCTCATACACAGGAGGAAGATAAAAGAAAGCAGTTAGTTTGTTTCCATTCAGTGCAATATCTAGAGCATATGGATTTGATTCAAAGCTTTTACATTTCAGTGATATTAAAACTATTCTCTCCAACAGAAATGTTTTAAAAGGTTCAAATTGTTTTAAAATGATTTTCATAGGATAATTGATATTTGCAAACGGCAGATCTTTTAATCAGTACATATAATTGTATGTTAAGCTTGACTGGCTGCAAGTTTCTGGGGTACAATTAACGAGACAATTCTCGAATCAAATGTAATTTTTCATAGCTGTCATTGGCAAGGGAAATAAGCAAATCCTAAGTTTGACTTTTCAATTGTTTACCTTTTCACAGGAAAAAGCTGATAAAACAGAACGTATATTTGACTTCTAAATACCGGAAACAATACTGGTCAGAAATACAGGTGAAACTTGTCATTTTCTGAAATCCCGGGTTATTTGAATTCCGTCTGGTATTTAAAAATCCTGTGTGAAAGGAGAAATTGACCGGTGTAATTTGCAGAATACAGGTCAGTTGACAGGTATGAGAAACTGAAAATGGACAAAGCACAATCAAGATTGGCCTACAACAGCCCTTTTGTTCACATGGAGCAAATGAGTGATTTTATGAAGAAACTTAGATTATCGCTAAATCAGATTCAAATTGACCTTGTTGCGTTTCAGAGTTGACAAAAATGTCAAAGTTAATGGATAGCATATAGAAAGTGATGGCAAACTGCACAGTTCTGTAAACTACAGAAAATATCTTACTTCATTTACTGTTTGAACAAATTGTTGATATTTATCTAAATCCATCGATGACATTTTAATGATCTTTTATACCAAGACTGTAGTCTGTATAAGTCTGCTGGTAAACTGGTATCTTGGCTCTCTGGTTCTGTATTTGGAATCTGTACATCTTTAACCACAGACACTAATGTAACCAGTGTCTGGAACCCTGGTCTGTTTGTTAGCTGTGGTACTGTGGCTTCTGTAAAAAGACTTATAAATAAACTCAATCTATATATTATATCTAACACGAGAAATGTTTGGTCATTTTCAAGTGAATATATTTGTATTTGGTCTGAATATTTGTCTGAGTTTCTGTCTATATGTACAGTCCACATGGATTTGATTGGAGACATCATTTAACTTTTCCAAATGTAAGAAATGTGATTTTCCTTCAAAATGTGATGCAGCAATTTAGAAATCAATTTGTGGCACATTTTCATTAGAGTTTTCTAAAATGAGCAAGATATCACATACTTTTGTATATTTCTTTCAAATGCACATTCAAAACCTGTTTATGTAAAACTACCATACAAATGACAATGCTAGAACTAATTGCACACTAACTACACAACTGATCAAGTAGGGCCAATAATTTAGATAACTGTACTGTAAGAGAGGCCTATGTAAAGTTGCAAATTGATTTAACTTAATAAGCCTTTTCTCCATTCTAATGTAAAATAACCAAAATATTCCATAATAGTCATCATTTTAGTGTAGAAATTTCATTAATCGATAATTCCATGAACTGTCATTATCCTTGTTTTAGCACAAAACCAAGTGATACCTTAGTCAGGTTTCAGGGTTAAACACCAACATCAAACATTGTAAAAATCCAGAATCAATTTATGTGATTTCTTTAAAAAATAAACAAATATTCACATTTCCCCTTGAAAGTTTCCTTTTGTCAAATAGATATAAGAAGATGTGGTATGAGTGCCAATGAAACAACTCTCCATCCAAGTCAAAATTTATAAAAGTAAACCATTAAAAGTCAAAGTACGGTCTTCAACACGGAGCCTTGGCTCACACCGAACAGCAAGCTATAAAGGGCCCGAAAAATTACTAGTGTAAAACCATTCAAACAGGAAAACCAACGGTCTAATCTATATAAAAACGAGAAACAAGAAACACTTATGAACCACATCAACAAACGACAACTACTGAACATCAGATTAAGCATGAAAACAAGCTTAAAATACTATGAAGTTATCTATTAACTTGATATCTTACAAATTTAAAAGTTTTCTTTCTATCTTTTTAACCAATAGGCCAATTTATAATATATGTGTGTTTCTGGTTACTGGACCAACATTCAACTGGATCGGAAACATTTTATTGAAGTCGATTTTTTTTTAAATCAAGATTTTTTTCATTTTTTTCTCCCAGTAACAGTTTTCATTTAGAATAGCCATTGAATGGCATCTTTTAAATGTTTGATTTCAATGGAAATTTTAAATACAGTAAGTGTTTGTATGATATAGAATAAAGCTAAACAAAAGACATGGCTACTGCAATGGCCTTCAGTCAAAGTTTGTTGAAAAAGCATCATTGACCCATTTTCAAATTCTACCACCTTTATTGATAATACCATTCAGTATCATCAAATCATGACTGGATTAAAGAACTATAAATTTACTGAATGAATTTTGACTGAAAAAATCCATGAAATATCCCTACATTGACAGTTGGGAAGTTGACCAGCTTTTTAATGTGAGGGACTTTAAATTAAATTGTACAAGAAGTTAGAGTATACAATTGAAATCAAAACTTTAGTTCAACATCTTTCAGGGAAATGTTGTCTGTCCAAGTATTCTACCTTAACCATTATCTACCCCACCCAGCCTTTCAACTGTTTCATGCATATGGTATTTTTTTCTGTTTCTGCTGGATAATGGCAACAATCAACAAACTGATTATCTTGCCATGACTTTGGTGTGCATACGGACACGGAACCCTCCCCAATTTGATGAAATTTAGTTCCACTGACATAATACCACAAAAGTTGTGCTCTGAACAGAATGAAAATACATACACACGTTGCATTTATATATTTAAATGCATTATTTCTTGTTCAAATAGGTTTAATATTGAGTCCTTGCTGTCAATTATAACAGATGTATAGCTCATAAATGGCCATTTACCATTTTTTCGAGACGAGGAAAATAATATCAAAATAAAATGTTTTTCCTACCTACCTACCCTATGTCATTTTGGGCATGTAATGGGACACACATATATTTTATCTTGGCCATAGTCCTATTGTAAAGGATATCATCCTAAATATGCCCAAAATATTTGCCACGGGATGTGAACAGTCAACAATTGTATCAATCTTGTAAAAGGATATAATAATAATGTTGTTTGTCAATACTTGTCTGCTTATTTTCACTAATTCATAGTTTGGGCGAGACTAAAATATTTCTTAATTTTATTTTAAACATTTCATTGTATTATTAAATCATCTATCATGTCTAGATAGTTACAATTCTACCATTGGTGACACACAAAGCTTACATTTTGGAGACCAAATCCATTTTGATATGTATGTATCTTACACATGAAATTGAGAATGGTAACGGGGAATGTGTCAAAGAGACAACAACTTGACCAAAAACAGTTTATAATTTTGACCACTTTACTTCTGATAAAACTTGAGTTGTTAAACAAGTAGAACAAAAGATTGCCCTTCTGGTGCCCTTATTAGCCTGATCATTCTCTTGAATGTTTTAGATTATTTCATTTGAATAGCTGTGCATTCTATGTAAATTCATAGATAGTTTATAAAATGACTGAACCTGTTTGAAGAAGCTTTAATTCATCTTGGTAAATGTCAGTTGATTCCAAGTCAGAAGCCAGCTCTGCTGAGACAGTGTCCACCTCCTTGAGAGCCTCCAGAAATAACAGATAATCTTGTTCACTTCTGATTCTAGCTATTAGTTTTCTAATCATTTCAGCTGGCACTCCACTGGAAACTATAGCTGCAGAATCACCAAGTTCTAAAACTCCTTTGATATTAATGAATCAATGATACCTTCTGTATAAGACAAATTCTGAGTCAGATTGTAGTAGTTCTTTTGTAATCTGACTAAATGGTTCCTGTAACTAAATCAAAGAGCAGGAATTAACAGTCATATCAAATTAAGCTATGACTTTTCATTTTTCAGTTAAATATTAAGTACAATTATGAGACACTAATATCAATGCAAGATAGATTATTTTACGGTGTAAATAGAGCATTGTAAGTATAGCTAATACAACAGCATCAAATTTGGTTCCATATTTCTCCAATTGAGACAATTAAATTTTCATCAGTTTTATCAGTACTAACATTGATTTTGTTATTAATCAATTAAACATAACTAAATATGTACTCAATACAGAATACACTCTTACGTTCCTACATCCTGTCAATACTTGTATCTTGGCATTGCACAAGATTGTCTTTTCCCAGACTATCTAAAATGTCTTTACATATAATTAAATCCGTTGGATGTGTACCGATTGATATTTTAGTCTAGAAAACAATTTATTCATCTATTTGTTATTGGCTTTTAACTAGCATTCAGTAACTGTGAGTACTCTTCGGTCGGTACTTTGTGTCTTTAGTCTTTTGTTTTTGTGCTTTGTGTTGATCTGATTAGTCATGCCCTTTTCAACAGATTTTTAAAGTTTGTTCTTATGGTGTGCTTTTACACCAAATCACACCTTGTAAAACTGCATATGAGATTTATTTAAAGTTAGTTCCTTGGGTAAATTTGAGCAGTATAATTAAAGAATTTTGTATTATTTAATGCAAAATGATATTAAGGTTATGGCAAGAGTCCTTACATTTATCATTAAATGGAATTTAGACCAATCTTTCCTTCGTATAGCCATAAATTGTGATTTATAATAATAATAGTTACTTGCATCTAGGTCATTTGGTATTTGGTAAATAGTTGTCTCATTTGCAATGATACCACATCTTCTGATTTTGTATTACATGCTTTTCCTGTACTACTTTTATTGTACCTATTGTAAGTCCAGTATTCAGGATAAAGTCATGCCCAGGATAGATAAGGGGAATTGAAATTTCAAATAACCAGTTTTGTCTGATTGACATTTATCAGACACTGCCTTTCCTACAATTAATCAGAATGTAAACTAAATACTAACTACATGATTTAACTTTGGACTGAGAAACAACTTCATGATGGGAAAATTGTTGACTTTCCATACATTCTATCAGGTCTTTAGAACAAGTAGAAGACTCTTTTAGAACCTCTAACAATACATTGTAGGAATTATGTGGTCTTTGAGGTAGAAGGTCTAAGATACATTTGTTGCGGTCAGATGGCTTTGGATGTTGTTCTATTTCTGCTCTATCTTCAATTCTAAGGATACATTTGGAAATCAATAGATCAAGGACGGCCTTATCTAGAATGGTGTCTTGTATTATCTTATCATAGAAATGGTACAATCGGTGGTGAGCTGGAAAAGAAATAAAACATGTGGTTACCATGGTGATTTATATAGATATATATATGATAGTTTTGTCCATTATGGTGTCCTGAAAATATGAAAGTCTGTGAAAACTAGAAATCTTAAAAAAAAGCAATCATGAACCATCTTGGGCCAAAATAAAATATGGTTTGTTTCCCTCGCCCTACCGACTCACAGAAAGTCCCGCCGACCCAAAAGTTTTTATTCCGTTTTTTTGCGTAATTTTTTATTTCCGGAAAAATTACGGGGTCGTTTCCGGTACCGATTGTTATTTCTGGTGACCGGAAGTTTCTAATTTTTATCGGATTCTATCAAAAGTCAAGAAACCATACGATTAGAGGTGGTCTGCTATGAAAAATGACAGTGTCGTCTATACGAGGAGAAAAGATACTAAAGAGCGGCGGAACGTTTATGCTGTGTTCATCAGTGGTTGCAAAATGTGGCAGTTGTGCAAAAATCACCTGTAAGAGTATGATGATCATGAGACGTTGGAGGACGTGCTTCATGACGTTTTGGACGGAGAAGACTTTACTTTCTACTTAACTGTCACAGGAAGGTTATTTGAAACAAAATCATTTCTCAAAGAGAGGATTGGTTCCTTTAGGAAAAGGAGAACATTCTCCCATCTCCTCTTTGCTTTTTTGTTGCATCTGACAGTCCTAGGTTGAGGTTGGGGAAAAACTTAAAAATGGGGAACCCTGCTCAATTTTGTTTGGATACAGCAATTTTCTTTGTGCAAACCTTTTTATGTACTTCCATAGTACCATACAGATAAAACCATATATTTAATTATTATTTGGCATCGCTGACACGCGAATGCGAACCAATGGTAAGACTAAGATGTTAAACTTATTGTGACTGAAGGGTTGTGGGTTCAACTCCTGTCACCGGCAATATTGTGTTGTTACCTTGAGCAAGATACTTTACTTCGTTTGTTCAAGTCTAATCAGATGTTTAAAATGAGTATGTGGTTCAGGGCAGTGATGGACATGTTGAAACCTGTATGCTGTTTGCTTCATAAAGGAGTTGAGAATGATTATGGTTTAAAAGGCCTAATGAACATGGATAATGATTTGTGAATCGCATTGAGATGACTTAGGTTGTGAAAAGCGGTATGTAAGAACCGCACATTATTATATCTAGGTTTTTTTCAGCCAAAGATCAACTTTCTAATGACCTGGTTCAAGAATTCAAAGAGATAGGTGATGGGTTACCAGGTTCAATGTCTGAAAAGTCTATAACTGACCAGTTGCAGTTAATAGCAAATGCAGTTTGGTACGTAAGTGGCAACATTCCAACAATAAATGAGAGATCAGTCATGAATACCTTAAAGAAAATGTTCAATCATTTAATTTTTATTGATTTATTGTAAATATCTAAGACCATGTACAAAATTAATGCTATCAGGGTACTTCCATGTTTGAAAAAGATAGCACCATATTGCATGTTTAATGCATGCATTTAAAAGCCCTCCTTATTTGAATTGTACTGTCAAACCTCAAATTTTTGACTTTAAATAGAAGAAGAGCAAACCTTGTAGTATTAGACTTTGTATGTTTTTGCCCTTTTTGCCCCTAATTCCTAAAATTTGAGGCAATTACCCCAAAATCAATCCCAGCTATCCCTTTGTGGTATGGTACCTTGCAGTACAATTTCAGAGAGATCCATACACTTGAACACAAGTTATTGTCTGGACACTAGAAAATGCTTATTTTGGCCCTTTTGGCCCCTTATTCCTAAACGTTTTGGGCAATTACCCCAAACTCAATTCCAGCTTTTTCTTTGTGTTATGGAACCTTGTAGTACAATTTCAGAAAGATCCATACACTAACACACAAGTTATTGTTATGAAACTAGAAAATGCTTGTTTTTGCCCTTTTAGGCCCCTAATTCCTAAAATTTTGAGGCAATTACCCCAAAATCAATCCCAGCATCCCTTTGTGATATGGAACCTTGTGGTACAATGTCAGAGAGATCCATACACTAACACACAAGTTATGTCTGGAAGTTACAAAATGCTTATTTTTGGCCCTTTTGGCCCCTAATTCCTTAACTGTTAGTACCATAACCCCCAAAATCAATCCCAACCTTCCTTTGTGGTATTGAACCTTATGGTAAAATTTCATAGAGATCCATTACTTAAACTTAAGTTATTGTGCGAAAACCAATGTGTCTTCGGACGACGACGATGACGACGCCAACGTCATACCAATATACGACCGCAAAATAAAAATTTTGCGGTCGTATAAAAGTTGATGAACACTTTAAGTGAGAACCTTGTGTACATTGCAACAAGTCAACTCTTTCGATGACAATACTTTTCTAGAAACTATAACTCCAAGCAAAATTATTTCCAAGTATAAAGTAATTTATAAATGAAAAAGGAGTTCTTAATTAAGAAAAATGACATCTCGAAGACTTGTTGTTTGGTAACTGTCATAATAGTTGTCTCATTAGCATTTTAACCACCTCTCCATATTTGTAAGACAATATAATAGAAGAAAATGATTCAACCCAAAACAAAACTTAGTTGTAAGATCTCTGAAATTTTCTACACGGTACGAGTTTTTCTCATTGTTGGAGATAGATGTACGGTGACAGTAACACCTGTAACTGCTTAAACCCATTTCTTATGCTCTTTGGTTCGATAAACCGTTAGCAGTATAAATCACGTGCAGTCCGCTTGACGTTCCAATCTGGATTGAGAAATTAAAATCAATGACGTAGAAATCCTCTTCAAAGTTCGTAAATAGAAGTTAAATCCTAGAATCAAATTTCTAAACATGCATTAAAATCAAATCTGTGTTCCCGTAAATATGTGTACGAAAAAGCATGCATGATCCGACATAAATGACCTGTAAATGAAAGAAAATTAAATCCGTTTGCAAATTCTTTATACATAGGTGTGGTCAAGACGACGTCTCTCTGCAACTAAATTCCAACAATAAATGAGAGATCAGTCATGAATACCTTAAAGAAAATTTTCAATCATTTAATTTTATTGATTTATTGTAAATATCTAAGACCATGTACAAAAATTAATGCTATCAGGGTACTTCAATGTTTGAAAAAGATAGCACCATATTGCATGTTTAATGCATGCATTTAAAAGCCCTCTTTATTTGAAT